>CM033641.1:279678851-279721812 GCA_019512145.1 Engystomops pustulosus
GAAAGAGAAAGAAAGAAAGAAAGAAAGAAAGAAAGAAAGAAAGAAAGAAAGAAAGAAAGAAAGAAAGAAAGAAAGAAAGAAAGAAAGAAAGAAAGAAAGGAAGGAAGGAAGAGGAGGGCTTATGGTTAGGGTGGGCAAGAAGACAAGAAAGAGTGAAAAGGTGGATGAAATGATGAAATGGAGGAAAAAAGGAGGGAATGGAGGGAAAGGAAGATGGATAAGAAAGGAAAAAAGAAAGAAAGAAAAGAAAGAAAGAAATGAATAGGTACAGTACATAGATAATAGATAGATAATACTGTGAATAGAAATATAGATACTGTAGAAAGATTGAGAAGTTGAAGTTTTTCCCATGAGCACTTGCTTCTGTGAGGGCCAAATGACCAATCATCTTCAGAGAATCCTCCACTGTTGGGCCCGAGGATCCCAGTCCTGATAATATAGATGTCGGTGGGGGGCAGGGGTATAATATTTGTGCTATGTATCTGTGTCTTCCATAGATGAGATCTGTGGGTAGTTGAGGCATGAGGTAGATGGTGCCTCCTCTCCATCACATTGATACATCTATTATGTGACTGTGCGGAAGGTTCCTTGTGCAGTGACAATGGATGGCAGCGCGCCGTCTCTCTGTAGGTTCTCCCTCTCACAAGGCGCTCGATATAAGCTCCAGACACGTCTTAAGACCCCCTTAAGAAAATCACTTCTAATCCCCTTTGATGGTTTTATTAAGTCGTTGTCATTGTTAGCTGCCAACTGGCAAACTTCTGCACTTTACCAACAGGCCAAGGAGTTATTTCCTACAGTAGATATTTCTATTGCCTGTAATGTGATTGAGAAAATTAACAGTCTGCCGTAATGAGTGTAACATCTATTAGCTCCCCCTCGGAAAGTCATGGAAATGAGAACATTAACGCTCAACATCGCACATTTGCCCAGAACAACTGCTATTCTACATATGTTATGTTAACGGCGTATTTACCTCTCGTGATTCTCATAAATGTAATGGACTTCACCAAACCAAAGAAATAAAAGTAAATAAAATGTATAGAAGGATAGATAAAAAAGGTAGATAGATAGATATAGACAGGCATAGATAATAGAGATAGATAGATGAAAGATATAGATAGATAGATAAATAAATAGATAGATAGGAGATAGATAAAAGATAGATAGGAGATAGATAGATAGATATGAGATAGATAGATAAATAGATAGATAGGAGATAGATAAAAGATAGATAGGAGATAGATAGATAGATAGATAGATAGATATTAGATAGATAGATAGATAGATAGATAGATAGATAGATATTAGATAGATAGAGAGATAGATAAAAGATAGATAGATAGATAGATAGATAGATAGATAGATAGATATGAGATAGATAGATAGAGAGATAGATAAAAGATAGATAGATAGATAGATAGGGGATAGATAGATAGATAGATAGATAGATAGATAGATAGATAGATAGATAGATAGATAGATATTAGATAGATAGATATTAGATAGATAGATATAAGATAGATAGAGAGATAGATAAAAGATAGATAGGAGATAGATAAATATGAGATAGATAGATAGATAGATAGATAGATAGATAGATACATAGATAGATAGATAGATAGATAGATAGATAGATAGATAGGAGATAGATAGATAGATAGATAGATAGATATGAGATAGATAGATATGAGATAGATAGATAGATAGATAGATAGATAGATAGATAGATAGATAGATAGATAGATATCTTATATACAAGGGGCTAGACATGTACCGAGCTCTGTATTGGATGAACTCCCTGATATGTATCTAGAGAACAAAAACACCTTATCACGATCTGGAAATGTTCCGCAGCTTTTGCTGCGGTTCAAGTAAAGTTGGACTCTAATAGCTCTTGGTCGCAGTTCAGCCTTGGAAAGCTGTGCCCTTGAATATTTCTAAACAGAATAACACTGAGGGCATGAACTCGCCAGCCATTCATATACACTGACAAGCTGCTGAAGGAGATTTTCACATTGTGTCTCGGGGCATTAGTGTACATAGCATTGGTATTTCTTCTATATATACTGCTTGGTTCTACCACAACACATTAAATGGGCCACAGCAGCAGATGGTAGATCACAGCCCACCAAGTCCTAAGTGGGCCAAGGGCACAGCGGAGCTTTGAAGAAGTCTCCATACCCTGCAGAAAAACCATGTCCTCAAAAGAGAAAGAAGAAAGAGAAAGCTTAACACAACTCCAGCCACAAGTTTTCATCAGTCATGACCTTTTATAAACGGAGAGAGAATGCCATTAATAACCTAGGACCATTTACACCTCCGCCAGATGAACTCTTTGCATCATTTAATGGGTCCCATTTCAGTTTGGCAAGATTGAGATTTTTTTGATCCTAGTGCTATTAATGCATAGTTTTGACTCTCATAAGTAATTACTGTCAGATGGGCGGGCCTGAAATGGAGCACAACACATGACAAGAGCCTTATCCGCTTATTCGGTAATTATATTGTTATATTTGATGCACTATACGTGAAACTAAGGCGGCTCCTATTAAGAACACGATACAGCGGACCCTAGTACCAGAAACCGAACATGGCTGGCGTGACACGAAGGATGCACATGGGTACATAAGCTGATAACAGTTATCAATGTGTCTGTAATAAGCTTTAGTGAATCCTGGGTTCTTGGGACAATCCAACTTTTTTAACAATTCAATTGTCACATAGAGACCAAAAAAATGTGACTCAAGTTACAATGTATAAAATATGGAGCTCCAACTTGACATACAAATTTAAATCAAGAAACAATCATTACAGAAACATCTGTACGAACCCGGAGAGGACTGCAGTATCGTAGTAGGCAAGAGTGAAGTTGTACGGTGGAAAAAGTCAACTTTAAAACCAAAACTTCATCACTAAGACAGAAAGTGGAAGAAACAAATGCTAATTCAACTCAGATTTGATCTCTGCTTGACGCTACCTACTTTGTGGCAAAACTTTAGGACAATATGCCATTTTCCCTGAATAATTGCAAAGCTAGTTATTGCTAGCACTTGCAATTATTGGCCCAATCTGCCACCTTCACGCCAATGGGGGTGCAAGGGGCTGAAGGAGGGGGCGCGCCGGCGCGAGGGCGCGGCGCGGGAGTGGGCCGGCGTGGGGGGGTACTGTCCCCACGCCTGGCACTTGCGCCGCTGTGACTTTTCATGTAATAGACTGGCTGCGCCAGCGTATGATAAATATACCCCATAGAAACATAAAACGAGACACAACATAGAATCTTTTCCTATATACTAAATTTACATTTTCTTTAGTCTAATAGTTCTATAAATATTATAAAACAGTATAAACAAAGTCCTAGCCTATCTAACCCCCCATCGTGCGAATGTAAAGTTTCCCTTGTGTACAAATGGTCATGTGACTTGTATTCACATTCAAAGTCTTGTCACACACAGAGGGGGTGATCGCTGGGGAATATAAATAGACTCATCAGCTGTCACCGGTTGTGGCCTACATGGTGTTTGATTCTTTCTATCTGAAAGCAAATCAGACAAAAATTTAATACCATAACAAAATGTTGATCTGTGTTTTCGCCTAACATTCAATGTTTATAAAAATAAGACAAAGGAAGACGTACTGTCTTGTAGAAGAGCGTGTCAAAATCCAGATCCATGAAAGAACTGAAGTCTTATCATCAGTTGGCTCAAAACCTGGAAAATATATTCTCCTTAGTATAGACAACACAAGAGACAAACTATGTGTAATCTAATAAATGGGGTTGTCAGGGGCTGATTAAGACTGCTATGGGCACTGGGCTGTATGACTATAAGCCTCTAAGTCTGGATTCGTCCTACATATTAACTAGATATAGCTTTTAGGGGAATGGAGGATGTGTCCCTTCTGTCTGCTTTAATGTGCAATTTCAGGACCTTTAGATAACCTTCAACGTCCACCGACCAATGTCCTCTTGTGTACGTGAATTGGGAGTAGGAATAGATGTATGAGGATTTCATTTAGTGAAAGTCCTTCTGAGTATAACATTTGGTGGGTGGTTTGGGTAGCTATGGGCCCCTAAAAGGTTTGGGCCCAGGCCACCAGCATACCCTTTCAATGGAGAGGTAATGCTTCTTCCTCCCTTCCTCTGTACCCAGTCAGTGCTCACCCGGGCCCGGTCGTGTGAATGTAGCTCTCAGAATTGCTCCAATGCTTATGCTGCAGTTTGATCGAGAGCCTTGATCATATTTCTATATGATCCATAACTGTGTTCAGTTATGGAATCATGAGCTTTTCGATAGTTTTTAGTGTGAAATGATTAAAAACTTTATTGTAACAACATCCAGAACCATTACTGCAGACCATAAGCCTTTTGGGGGAAGTCTGACTAATTATATTATAGTATAGGGGATCCTCCATCCCAACGGATAATTTTGGAGGGACAGAAGGATTGGATGTGTTACACACTTGGGGCAAACAACCTACTGGCAGTGGATGATGTCAGTGATTTACACCCCATGTAAAAAACAAGCATACTTGGCTAAACTTGACTACATTGTAGAGATGGTGGGGTGCTAGTGAAGTTGTAATGACACTCATTCAATCCCAGTCCTTATGTAGACTCATTTGGCTAGGAATCGGTAAATATGGTAGATAGAGATAGATATGGATAGTTAGCTGTTATGGACAGGTATAGATGGGGGGATTTATACTCTTATAGACTGGAACCATTGTATCATCCATTACTTGGTCACAGTTCCCGATACAAAGTCAGGAATTGTGACTAATTCCCTCCACCCTACTTAGGTGGGGCGGGGGAAGTGCGACCTGGAGGTGCTCTCTTGCCCTGCACCTAGCTAAGCTTGCAGTTGCAATATAGGGCACCCACCTACCGTTATGTCAGAGTAAGTTAGGTCAGAGCCTTTTGACATATCGGTGTGCCCAAGGGGGGCAAAATCCAGAGCAGAACCCGCAGCACAGCACTTATTACAACTTCCCTAATGTTGCCTTAAATAATAAGCCAAATTGTTTACTACTCTCCTTGGGCGGTAAGAGATAAATTTTTCCTTCAGATATTAATATTTGATATAAAACATCTAAATTATAATAATTCTTCTTTCCATCAGAGTGTATAAAAACAAAGTTCCTCTTCGAGATTACATCATTATCTCCATAACTCCAGCATCTCCCATTTTCCAGTTCAGATGAAGCAAAACAAACAGATCCACGAAAATCACAAGTGAGCGCTGAACGCTTTACAGCACGCATGGCTGGACGTTTAATACTTCCACCATACACTGTGTGGAGATAATGCCTATTACTGAGGTATGGAGAGAGGGGTTAATGGCTAAATGCTTTTTAATGGAAGGTCCTGGCAAATACATTCTCTATGCCATTCATGAGTCCCAATACCAAAACACAGATGCCAGGACACGTACAAGCATGCGGAATATGAACATTCCTCGGCTACCTCCCCAATACACACAGAGGAGATTTTGTCAGCTTTTTCCATTATGTTACCCATGTGCTTAAGTCCCAGTGCTTGCCATAGGGACAAATAGTACCACAGTGTGTTAATTCTGCAGAGATAAGGACTCTCTGTGTTGTTTAAAGATGGCTTGACAACAGAGTGCACCCAAGGCCATTTATGCACAATGAAGGTCTGTATTAGATAGTGGTGGTAGAACAAAATAACAGTCATTCCTTGGCTGACTTCTATTAACCACTTGTAACAGAGGCAGAACTTCCTTTTCCCTTGATCCCCACATATGTAGTCATATTTACATTACAGATGTGTCCTGCAGTGTCTCACATCCCCTAAAATTACTAGTTGACTTGAAGCTGCTGGGCCCCCCGTGCAAAAATCATACTAGGCCCCCAACGTAATTTTATATTATAGTGCTGGAATTTTGTGTTACGTAAAATAATAATCAATCCTTGAAATTGGTTAAAAAAACTTCTGGTGTAGAGTCGGACTGTTTCACATTTATTACTGTTATACGTCACAATGTGTTGCAGTTCTGGCCCACATTTCTAAACAAATGCAAACAGCATACTATTGCAATTTGTTGGTGTAGTGTGCAGGGGGCGCAGATTCAGGATTTGTGGCACACATTCTACATGAATCTGGCACCCTCTGCACATGCCCTGACATAGTGCACCAATTTTTTGGGTGCACCTTTAAAATGGGCGGTGGACACATTTCTGTCGGACATTGCATGATAAATGTGGGCAGGTCTGGCTGTTCACCGGAAGCCCATTTCAATGATGGAAATTTGTGGCAATGACAAATGTGGCAGGGGCCCTTCACAAATAATGCTCAAACGTTTGCACTAAAGAACTTGCAAAGTCAAAACTGGTGCACGGCCTTAGAAATGTGGGCCTCTATGTTAAAAGCACCAATAAAAAAGTGCACATTGCGAGAATTACAGGGTGCACCATTTAATAAAGACCATGCGCCAGTATCAATAATCTGCCACACATCTGACATAGTCGTGCAGTTGTACGACTTTTGATAAATGTGGCCCTCTGTGTTTTATACTAATAAAGGTTCGGTCTTGTTTGTTAAATTATTACAAATATTTTCATTAGGGTAAACATTAGGTTCAGGGTTACCCTAATTTAACTCTAATGCTACCCTCACACTTACACTAACCCAAATGAAACAATTTGTAGAACATTAAATAAACATATATGTTAGAATAGAATAGAATTTAATACATAGCTAATATTATTTTAAAAAATTGTGGTTTAGAGACTTGAGGGATTTCGAATTTCGAGAACAATTGAACCAACAACGGTTACGACCGATTTGATTTGGCACGAACTGAAGCTTAAGAAATTTGTCAAGCCATGGCATCAAACTGAATTAATTGCATTTATTTTATACTAAATGTTATGTATTGTCGGGTTTAATGCAGTATTCTTAAATGGGGTTTCAAAGCTAAAAATATTGTGGATATGTCCTCCATATCAGGTTAGGAGAGGAGAAATCAACACACAGCGCCCCCACAAATAAGTTATTTGAGTGCTTGTGCAGGTAAGAGGAAGCAGACTCATCTAGTGGCAAACCAGGTTTACTGCAGTTTAGTGTTCCACTTGAAATAAATAGGGTTAAACTGCAAATCCTGGCCTGCCACTATGCAGATATTGGAGCTGTCTGCTTGACATCTTTATCAACAGCGCGAGTCTCGGGGCATTAGTGTACATAGCATTGGTATTTCTTCTATATATACAAGGGCTAGCATGTACCGTAGCTCTGTATTGGATGAATCTCCCTGGAAAGAAGAATGTAGGAAGAAGGTAAACTCCGGCGGACTCAGGGGAAAGCGACACATGCAGGAAATTGGACGCACAATCTAGTGGATCGCGGCAGCTCCAAATCCTCGTCGGACAAGCACCTCGGAGACCTCGATGGGACGGGTAAAAAGTGCCCCAATGTGTTCGGGTTTGTGGGCTAGGTTTGGTTCGGAAAAATCCGCATTCCCACAGAGCAAGTTTCTCAGGCAACGGGACTTTAATCTCCTCTTGTTAATTATTCGATAGTGCTTAAACAAAAGGAGTGAAAACCTGAATTCATACAAGCCCCAATGGTATGTAAGGCATTAAAAAGTATAATTGTAGTGTAAATTATCAAACTGCTATATTTGTAGTCTTTTGGGTCAACTAAAAAGGAGAGATTGAAACTCAATTTTGGTGTGTCTCTCACGTAACTATGCACTATAACATGTTTTGGACCTTTAGATTGAACAGTGAACATCAGATTTAAGAATACATGATAAACATGGCATACAGTATACGCTCATTGTACCATTTTCAGCTTAAAATCATTTCATAAATTTAATAAAAATATAATATCTGCATGCCATAAAACAAATGCCTTTAAAGTAAATCTGTATGAGAAGTAGCATCTTATGCCTCCGACCAGCTTAAAGGTGAGCCTTTTACTTAATTTAGGCTCTAATTATTAACATAATGTTGAGCGCTGAGTGTGCACAGTCTTCAACGTGGCCTCCCATCATTAATGCAGGTAGCCTAAGGATTAAAGATTATTGTACGCTGCATTAGAGAAATTGTTGAATTAAGAACGTCTCTGAGGATAAAGTAGAACAAGCTTCTTTGGCTAGTGGGTAGGCAGAAGTCTATTTTCATTCTCGGGAAGCAGCAGTAAAATGTGACACTGAAAGTCTCAGACTAAAACCATATGGACTCAAGAAGATTAAGAAACCAGACTGTTTGCTCTTGTTCTGAATATCCATTTGCCTTAGTATACAAGACCTTTGTAAGGGTTGTCTTGTCTTATGAAGGACATTTAAACATCATATACCTATAAGAGGTCTGGTTGGCTCAGCCTGTCTGTATATAATGGTTGGCTACCTAGTTGAAGATCTACTTTGCAACTCCAAAGAAGATGTTTATGGGCTAAGGGGCAACATTTATTCCCAGGGTGATTTCACTGGAGAGGTTTTTCTTAATAAGACTACTACAGTATTTGTAATGGGGCCAGCAGACTACCTCTTGATGGCCAGCAGCCTACCTCTTGATGGCCACCAGCCTACCTCTTGATGGCCAAACGCCTACTTCTTGATGGCCATAATCCTACCTCGTGATGGCCAGCAGCCTACCTCTTGATGGCTAGCAGCATACCACTGGAAGGCCAGCAGCCTACCTCTTGATGACCAACAGCCCCTTTGATGGACCATCTTAATTGGAGGGATCCCACTTTATATAAATTAGCAATATTTTTTCCCAAAATAGTTCTCCACACTGAAAGTAAGTGAAGAATATCTTAGTAATGTTTGTTCTATCTAAAACAGTATAGAGGTGAAGAAAATGATTCAAGATTAAATTTTCTGAAGCCCATTTTTCTAACCCAGACCAGACCTATTTTTGGGTCCAATTGAATCGCATCCACTGATTCAATTTGAAATGATGCTGATCCAATTGTTTTGGAAACTTGTATGTAGGCCTATCTAGTCATTACACCATTTTTTTTTAAAATTCTATCTCATTCTGTTCATTTTGGAATTTCATAATCTGCACTAAAACAAAACAAAATGTAATGGACTTTTATATAGGAAAAATCTGTATTTTAGGTAGCAATTATACAATTACCAGCACAACTGGAATTAGTTGCCAGAATTCGCACTTGGGTACAAAATCTACGATATGCAATCAGATTTGCTCGTCTTAGCAGCTACCTGTTGGTCCATGTCTAAGCAAGAAATGAGCCAAAATATAAACTTATCTGTTTTGACATTTTACCCCAGGAGAGAATAGGGATACATGGGGGTTCGTAGCATTGGGGGTTCTGATTCCATAAAGGAGGTCAAAGTAAAGGATGAAAGTACTATGGGCAACCACAGGAGAATAATATGTATTGTTTTCTTAGGAGCATTGCCTGTTGGATTCCATACATCAACGTGACCAGGAACAGACTAGAGCTAATCAAAATCTGGAAAGCTATTAATTAATGTAAACATTACTTCTTGTTTAACCCAGATACAATAAAATTGCAGTATTTTTTGTGCTTAACTCAATCAGAACACTTTTACTGCAGTCATACTATATATCTGTCCAGAAGGTCTCACCCGTGCTAAAGCAATATTAATGCATGCTGTTCCGGGCACTCCAATATGTGCTGATAGATTTGTCCCAGTTTAAAATCAAAGCTAAGGCTAACAATTGCTCCACGTAAGTATCATCTAGATCAAACCCTGGAACAGTTACAGACATATGCCATCGTTATCAATGTCACAAAAAATCTATTGAGGGACAATTCAAAAGTAGATCAGAAGGAAGAACAATACATGACGGCTTGACTGGAAAACTTTCTGCACATCTTCTATTGCTCTTTCCGAGACACCACTTTTATCATAAAAGCTGGTTGACCCTAAAGCAAACCTGGGCAGAAGACAGAAAGAGCCCGGTGATAATGGAGAGGATTGTGAATGAGACGAGTATTGTGGTAGTCAGGAGTAAGTATGTTTAAAAGCTTGCCTGGCATTATATAAGCTGTATGATGGCATGCTTATGCCTGTGGAAAGTATTATGAGGGCATTAAGATTAACAATAAATCAATGATAACTAGAATTATTTGAGTAGAATCTGAATGGCATAGGCACTTTTAATACAGTATAAGGCTACCCGCACAGACTATGTGGGCATTACGGCCGCAATCAGTGGAAAGTGGTCCTCCTCTTTCAGGATCATTTCAGTTGGGTACGGAATCGGCAGAGCAAATTGGTTCCGAAATCGGCTCGCTCTATAAATTGCTCCACAGCCGCTTCGCTTTGTTTATATTGCACTGAGACATTTTGCTTGTACCTCTCCTCACCGCACGGTGACCATGCACCATAGAAGTCAAAGGGAGCTGTACATTAGCTGCCATTTAGGATGCTAGCTTACGGTCGTGTGAATGAACACATTAGAATATAAAGTGTAAGCACACTAATTTATGGATATTACTGGTAATGCTGCGTCGGGGTCGGCTCAAGGTTTCAGTAGATCCCTGGGCGACAGAGCCTCTTTGCAGTGAACTCACATTGTGGCATTAAAAATTCTGAAACTAAAACAGTCTCCTGTTCCCTAAAAGATTACTAGTTATTATACCAAATAGCCCGCTCAGTTGTATTTTATATACAAACCCCTTTATGGTTATTTTATATAAAGCCCCCTCACCCCCTATAGTTCATTAGATAAGCCCCCTCCTCACCCATGGGTTCTAATGCACAGCCTTATGTGGGCCCCCTAGCACTTGCCCGGGTATCCAGTGCTGGCGCTGGCCCTGGCTATATGAATAGATATCTATAGGGTTGGTATTTATGAGCACTATAGCTCTATTAACATGTAATATGGTATATCTATATCTTTCAACATGCCACAGTCCTGATATAACTGATTTAGATGAATAGAAGATATATGCTATTCTGTAACATAATACCATACAAGCACTATTCGAAGGTATAACTTGACCTTAACGCACAAATCCTCCATCAAACCTGTATTATATATGTGAAATTGAAGAAGCTGTTGCCTCTGACACCAAAATACTATGGCACCTTGCACCTACTATAGTTACGCCCTGGCACTAGGGATGATAGTTGTTGAATAGTGTATGTAATAGACATTTGCTCTGTACAGTATACTATGTTGGTTTTATAGAATTCGAGTGAAGAATTGTATAAATGATTGGTTAGGGAGTTTTCTGAATTTATGATAGAGATTCTATATAAAAACTTATAGAAATAAGAGAATGTTTTCTTCATCAGTAAATGACATTATCTATAAGCCATAGCATCTATTGGATTCCAAATTACTAGACTTTTCAATAGGTTTTGGCTTTTGTAGACCGGGCAGATAAAGGCAGTCGATCATTTGTATCTGGTCTGTGCAGGCCAAGACTTGCTGTAAAAACAGATGCTGACTGTAATCCATTCTGCGCTGTGTGCTGGTAATTCAAACAGACTGTTAATGTTAGATCGGTTTCTGCTAAAAAGGGCAAGCTCTGTAACGGATTAGTACAGAGAGCTGAAATATCCCTGTGGGGGGAAAAAAAAATCTGGCTAGCAAAAGAAGAAAAAAAATTCAGCCCAGCCCAGATCCTGCCATTACATCAGCAGCCGGGACGTGTAGGGGGGGGGTGTGTTGTAGTGTTGAGGAGCCAAAACAGGGACAGGCACAAACTTCACAGACTCATCCTACAAGATTGCAGTTGACCTCATCAGAGTAAAAGCTCATAATTTGTCAAAGAAAACAGCCAATTAAACAAATGTTAGAAAAGGGGCTTAGACAGATAATATGTGATTAATAATGAACGCAGTGCCGAAAATGAAACGGCACAGATGAAATTGAAAACCTCTTCGAGTTGGATAATTGTGGCCGCAAAAGCCACTCTTTTACATTAACTCTTTTTATTCACGGAGAGCTAAGCACTTTCACATAAACAGATACTATTTGTATACAATAGAAAAGGATTACAACAAGCAATAAATATGTAATTGAAGGGTTTTCAGGAGTAATAAAATTAATAAATATAAAGATGTCCTTGGAATATAAGATTGCTATGGGGTACAACCCCCGGCGCCCCACTGATCAAACTGCTTGCGCCTGCTGATAAATAGAATGGGAAGCAGGACAGCTCCAATATCGCATAGTGAAGGCCAGGATATTGCAGTTTAAAACCCTATTTATCAATGGGAACTAAACTCAGACCCTGGTTGGCCACTAGAATGAGTCTGCTTCCTTACCTGCACAAGCAGCTCAAAATAACTTATTGTGGGGGCGCTGTGTGTTGGATTTCTCCTCTCCTAACCTGATATGGAGGACATATCCACAATATTTTTAGCTTTGAAACCCCATTAAGAATACTGCATTAAACCCTGCAATCACAAACATTTAGTAGTAAAAAATAAATGCAATTAATAAGATTGATTGCCTAAGGCTTGACAAATTTCTCTTAGCTCAGTTCGGGTGCAATCAAATCGGTCGTAACCGATGTTGGTCCATGTTCTCGAAATTCGAAATACCTCAAGTTCATAAAACACAGATTTTTAAAATAATATTAGCTATGTATTTAAATTCTATTCTAACATATATGTTTATTTATGTCTACAAATTGTTTCATTTGGGTTAGTGTCTAAGTGTGAGGGTGAAGCATTAGAGTTAGAATTAGGGTAACCCTGAATAATGTTTACCCTAATGAAAAATTTGTAATAATTTAACAAAAACAAGACCGAACCTTTTAGGATAAAACACAGAGGGCCACATTTATCAAAAGTCGTGACAACTGCACTGACTAATGTGCAGAGTGTGGCGATTAGAATACTGGCGCATGGTCTTTATAAAATGGTGCACCCTGTAATTCTCGGCAGTGTGCATATTTTTATTTGGTGCACTTTAACATAGAGGCCCACATTACTAAAGGCCGTGCACCAGTTTTTGGACTTGGCAAGTTCTTTAGTGCAAACGTTGAGCATTATTTGTGAAGGGCCGTGCCACATTTGTCATTGCCACAAAATTTTCATCATTGAAATGGGCATCCGGGAAACGCCAGACGTGCGCCACATTATCATGCAATGTCCGACAGAAAGGTCCGCGCCGATTTTAAAAGGTGCCACCCAAAAAAATGGTGCACTATGTCAGGGCAGTGCAGAGGTGCCAGTTCATGTAGAATGTTGTGCCACAAATCTGAATGGCTCCCCTGCACACTGCAAAACAAATTGCACATAGTGATGTTGCATGTTGTTTTAAATGTGGGCCAGACATGCAACACAATTGTGACGTAATAACAGTAATAAATGTGGAGCACAGTCCCTCACACCAGAACGTTTTTTACCAATTTCCAGGATGGATTTAATTATATTTACGTAACCAAAGATTCCAGCACTAAATAAATATTACAGTTGGGGGCACCTAGTATAGATTTTGACACGGGGGGGTCCAGCAGCTTCAAGTCAACTAGTATTTTAGGGGAGTGAGACACTGCAGGACAACATCTGTAATGTAAAATATGACTACATATGTGAGGATCAAGGGAAAGGAAGTTCTGCCTCTGGTACAAGTGGTATAGTGAAGTCAGCCAAGGAATGACTGTTATTTGTTCTACCACCACTATCTATACAGACCTCCTCATGTGCATAAAGGGCCTTGGGGGATGCACTCTGTTGTCAAGCCATCTTCTAAACAACACAGAGAGTCCTGATCTCTGCAGAATTAACACACTGTGGTACATTTGTCCCTAGGCAAGCACTGGGACTCTAAGCACATGGGTAACATAATGGAAAAAGCGATACAACAATCTCCTTGTGTGTATGGAGAGGAGGTAGCCGAGGAAGGTGGATATTCGCATGCTGTACTGTCCTGTGGCATCGGGTTTTGGGTATTGGGACTCAATGAATGTGCATAGGAATGTAATTTGCCAAGACCTTCCATAAAAAGCATTAGCCATGTAACCACTTTCTCCATAGTACTCAGTAATAGGCATTATCTCATCACAGTGTGGTGGAAGTTATAGACGTCCAGCCTGCGTGCTGTAAAGCGTCAGCGCTCACTTGTGATTTTGTTGATCTGTTGTTTATGCTTCATCTGAACTGGGAAAATGGGAGTGCTGGAGTATGGAGATAAGATGATAATCTCGGAAGAAAAGGAAACTTTGTTTTTATACACTTGGTGGAAAGAAAGAATTATTATAATTAGAATGTTTATATCATAATATTTATCTGAAGGAAAAAAAATTTATCTTACCGCCCAAGATGAGAGTAGTAAACATATTTGGCTTACTTATTTAAGGCAACATTAGGGAAGTTGTAATAAGTGCTGTGCTGGCGGGTTCTGCTCTGGATGTTAGCCCCGCCCCTGGGCCACACAGATATGTCAAAAGGCTCTGACCTAACTTAACCTGACATAACTGGTAAGGTGGTGCCCTATATTGCAACTGCAAGCTATAGTAGGGTGCAGTGCAGGGCAGAGACGAGCACTCCAGGCCGGCACTTCCCCCCGCCCCACCTAAGTAGGGTGGAGGGGGAATTAGTCGCAATTCCTGGACTTTGATCGGAACTGTGACCAAAGTAATGGATGATAAATGGTATCCAGTCATATAAGAGTATAAATCCCCCCATCTATACCTGTCATAACAGCTAACTATCCATATCTATCTCTATTCTACCATAATTTACCGATTTCCTAGCAAAAAGAGTCTACATAAGGATTGGATTGTAAGAGTGTCATTACAAACTTCACTAGCACCCACCCTCTCTCACATGTAGGTCAAGTTTAGCCAAGTATGCTTGTTTTTTACATATGGTAGTTGGGTGTAATCACTGACATATCACTGCCAGTAGGTTGTTGCCCAAGTGTGTAACATACAATCCTTCTGTCCTCCAAAATAGTATCCGTTGGGATGGAGGATCCCTATACATATAATATAATTAGCCGACTCCCCCAAAAGGCTTATGTGCTGCAGTAATGGTTCTGGATGTGTTACATAAAAGTTTTAATCAGTTCACACTAAAAACTATCGAAAGAAAAGTCATGGATTCCATGAACTGAACACAGTTTATAGGATCATATAGAAATATGATTCAAGGACTCTCGATCAAACCAGCATAAGCTTGGAGCAATCTGAAGTACATTCACAGACCGGCCGGGTGAGCACGTGCTGGGTACAGAGGAAGGGAGGGAAGAAGCATTACCCTCTCCATTGAAAGGGTTGCTGGTGGCCTGGGGCCAAACCTTTTAGGGGCCCATAGCTACCCAAACCACCCACCAAAGTTATACTCAGAAGGACTTTCACTAAATGAAATCCTCATACATCTATTCTACCCCCAATTCACGTACACAAGAGGACATGGTCGGTGGACGTTGAGAGGTTATCTAAAGGTCCTGAAATGACATTGAAAGCAGACGAAGGGACACATCCTCCATTCCCCTAAAAGCTATATTCTAGTTATAGTAGGAATGCATTCCACGAGTAGAGGCTATAATGTCATACAGCCCAGTGCCCATAGCAGTCTTAATCAGCCCCTGACACCCCATTTATATAGATTACACCTAGTGTGTCTTTGTGGTTGTCTATAATAAGGAGAAGAATATTTCCAGGTTTTGAGCCAACTGATGATAAGGGCCTTCAGTTCTTCATGGATCTGGATTTGACACGCTCTTCTTACAAGACCGTAACAGTCGCTTTGTCTTATTTTTATAAACATTAGAATATTAGGCGTAAAACAAGTCAAACATTTTGTTATGGTATTAAATAGTTGTCGGGATTTGCTTTCAGATTAGAGAAATCAAACACATAAGTAGGCCACAACCTGTGACAGCTGATGAGTCTATTTATATTCCCCAGCGATCACCCCTCTGTGTGACAATATGTGAATGTGAATACAAGTCACTGAAACCATTGTACAACAAGGGAAACTTTACATTCGCACGATGGGGGGTTAGATAGGCTAGGACTTTGTACTGTTTATAATATTTAATAGAGCTATGAGACTAAAGAAAATGGTAAATTTAGTGTATAGGAAAAGATTCTTAGGTGTGTCTTGTTTTATGTTCTATGGGGCATATTTATCATACGCTGGCGCAGCCAGTGACTATTCACATATGAAAAGTCACAGGCGGGCAGCAAGGTGCGCAGGCGTGGGGACAGTAACGCCCCACCGGCCCAATCCCGGCCGGCCGCGCCCCCCCCTTAAGCCCTTCACGCCCCATTGGCGTGAATGTGCAGAGATTGGGCACAAATAATTGCAAGTGCTAGCAATAAGCTAGCATTTGCAATTATCAGGGCCTCTGCGCCACGACGTGGGTAGAGGTCCTGATAAATATGCCCTGTGTGTCTATGTTTTCCACAGGACTGTATTTTTTTTGGTTTAGAATTGGGGCTCACTGAACAAGGGGGTTTGAAGCACAGGCGGTCCCCTACTTAAGGACACCTGACTTACAGAGGACCCCTAGTCACAGACAGACCTCTCTGCCCACTGTGACCTCTGGTGATGCTCTCCAGATGCTTAGTCCCAGACTGCAATGATCAGCTGTAAAGTGTCTGTGCTGAAGCTTTATTGATAATATTTGGTCCCATTATAGCAAAAAAGTTTGCAAATCCAATTGTCACTGGGGCAAACTAAATGTTGTCTGGAGCTACAATTATAATGGATCTACATTCTTACTTAACCGTGGAGCGCGTTGTATAGGAAAAAAGGGCATATTGTCCTAAAGTTTTGCCACAAAAAGTGTAGGTAGCGTCAAGCAAGAATGATCAAATTGAGTTGGAATTAAGCATTTGTTCTCCCAACTTTCTTGTCTTAAATGATGAATGTTTTGGTTTAAAGTGACTTTTTCCCACCTGTAGCAACTTCCACTCTGTGCATACTACGATACAGGCAGTCTCCGGGTTACGACAAGATAGGGTTCATGTATGATTGTTTGAGTTAAATTGTATGTAAGTTGGACTCTTTATTTTAAATTGTAAATTGGTCACTATAAATCTCAATGTGCCAAAATCATTGAATGGGACCATTAAATGATGCAAAGAGTTGCATCTGGCGGACGGTGATAAATGGTCCTAGGTTATTAATGGCGATTCTTCTATCGTTTATAAAGGTCCTGACTGATGAAACCTTGTGGCTGGAGTGTGTGTAAGCTTGTCTCTTTCTCTTTCTCTCTTGTGAGGACATGGTTTCTTGCAGGGTATGGAGACTTCTTTCAAAGCCCGCGTGCCTTGGCCCACTTAGGCGTGGCGGGCCCGATTGTGATCTCCATCTGATGCTGTGGGTCAGCATTTGAGAATGGTGAAGAGGGGGACGAATCGAACACGCAAAAGCCCGTATATATGTTCTAGAGAACAAAAAACACCTTATCACGATCTGGAAATGTCCGCAGCTTTTGCTGCGGTTCAAGGTAATGTTGGCATCTAATAGCTCTTGGTCGCCAGTTCAGCCTTGGAAAGCTGTGCCCTTGAATATTTCTACAACAGAATAACTGAGGCATGAACTCGCCAGCATTCATATACACTGCACAATGCTGCTGAGAAGAGATTTCTCACATTGTGTCTCGGGGGCCTTAGTGTACATAGCTTGGTTTTTTCTATATATACAAGGCTAGATGTACCGTAGCTCTGTATTGGATGAATCTCCCTGTATGTATCTAGAGAACAAAAAAACCTTATCACGATCTGGAAATGTTCCGCAGCTTTTGCTGCGGTTCAAGTAAATGTTGGCATCTAATAGCTCTTGGTCGCAGTTCAGCCTTGGAAAGCTGTGCCCGATATTTTCTAAACAGAATAACACTGAGGGCATGAACTCGCCAGCATTCATACACTGAACAATGCTGCTGAAGGAGATTTCTCACCTTGTGTCTCGGGGCATTAGTGTACATAGCATTGGTATTTCTTCTATATATACTGCTTTGTGTTCTATCCACACACAATTATGGGCCAACAGCAGCAGATGGTAGATCACAGCCCACCAAGTCCTAAGTGGGCCCAGGGCACGCGGAGCTTTGAAAGAAGTCTCCATACCCTGCAGAAACCTGTCCTCAAAACGGAGAAAGAAGAAAGAGACAAGCTTAACAACAACTCCAGCCACAAGTTTTCATCAGTCATGACCTTTTATAAACGGAGAGAGAATCGCCATTAATAACTAGGACCATTTACCACTCCGCCAGATGCCTCTTTGCATCATTTAATGGGTCCATTTCAGATTTTGGCAAGATTGAGATTTTTATGACTCCTATTAGTGCTATAATGCATTAGTTTGATCTCAAAAGCTAAATACGTCAGATGGGCGGGCCTGAAATTGAGCAGAGCAAACCCATCGACAAGAGCTATAAGCTTATTAGGGTAATATATTGTGATATTATGATGCATATCCGTGAAACTAAGGCGGTATCCTATTAAGACACTGATAAGACGGACCCTAGTTACCAAACGGACTGGATTGGGGAAATACGACTAGCCATGGGCTCTAACAGCTAATGTCTGTAACAGTATCAATGTGTCTGTAATCAAGCTTTAGTGTTAATCCTTGGTTCTTGTGACAATCACACTTTTTGAAAATTCAAGTGTCACAGAGACAAAAAAAATGTGACCAAGTTACAATGTATACAATATAGAGATCAAACTTACATACAAATTTAACTAAAGAAACAATCATACAGAAACTATCTTGTACGTAACCCGGGACTGCCTGTATCGTGTATGACAGAGTGGAAGTTGTACAGGTGGAAAAAGTCAACTTTTTAAACCAAACCTATCACTGACAGAAAGTTGGGAGAACAAATGCTTATCCAACTCAATTTGTCATTCTTGCTTGACGTACCACACTTTTGTGGCAAAACTTTAGGACATATGCCATTTTTCCCTGAAATAATTGCAAATGCTAGCTTATTGCTAGCACTTGCAATTATTTGGCCCAATCTGCCACCTTCACGCCAATGGGGCGTGAAGGGGCTAAGGAGGGGGGCGCGGCCAAGGCCGGCGCCGGGAGTGGGCCGGCGTGGGGCGTTAATGTCCCACGCCTGTACTTGCTGCCGCCTGTGATCTTTCTATGTCATAGTCACTGCTGCGCCCGCTATGATAAATATACCCCATAGAAATAAAACAGAGACACAACCTAAGAATCTTTCTATATCTAAATTTACCTTTTCTTTAGTCTCATAGTTCTATTAAATATTATAAAACAGTAAACACAAGTCCTAGCCATCATCCCCCCCTGTGCGTGTAAAGTTCCCCTGTTGTACAATGGTCCTGTGACTTGTATTCACTTCACAAGTCTTGTCACACAGAGGGGTGATCGCTGGGGAATTAATGACTCATCCGCTGTCACGGTTGTGGCCTACTTATGTGTTTTTTCTCTATCTGAAGCCAATCCAGACAATTTTAATACCATACAAAATGTTTGTCTGTTTTCGCCTATTCTAATGTTTAATCAAAAATATAGCAGAATAGACACTACGGCACAGAGAGCGTGTCAATACTCCATGAAGAACTGAAGCTTATCATCAGTTGGCTCAAAACCTGGAAAATATATTCCTTAGTATAGACACACCAAGGACAACACTATGTGTAATCTAATTAAATGGGGTTGTCAGGGGCTGATTAAGACTGCTATGGGCACTGGGCTGTAGACTATTTCGCTCTACAAGTCTGGATCGCTTCCTACATATTATACTAGAATATAGCTTTTAGGGATGGGATGTGTCCTTCTGTCTGCTATGTGCCTTCAGGACCTTTAGATAACCTTCCACGTCCACCGACCAATGTCCTTGTGTAGTGAATTGGGAGTAGGAATAGTGTATGAGGATTTCATTTAGTGAAAGTCCTTCTGAGTATAACATTGGTGGGTGGTTGGGTAGCTATGGGCCCCTAAAAGTTTGGGCCCAGGCCACCCGCATACCCTTTCAATGGAGAGGGTAATGCTTCTTCCCTCCCTTCCTTGTACCCCGTCACGTGCTCACCCGGGCCGGTCGTGTGAAGTAGACCAGATTGCCTCAATGCTTATGCTGCAGTTTGATCGGAGTCCTTGATCATATTTCTATATGATCCTATAAACTGTGTTCAGTTCATGGAATCATGAGCTTTCGATAGTTTTTAGTGTGAATGATTAAAAACTTTATTGTAACAAACATCCAGAACCATTACTGCAGACCATAAGCTTTTGGGGGGGAGTCTGACTAATTATATTATATGTATAGGGGATCCTCCATCCCAACGGATAATTTTGGAGGAAGAAGGATTGGATATGTTACACACTGGGCGCACAACTACTGGCAGTGGTGATGTCAGTGATTACACCCATCATGTAAAAAACAAGCATACTTGGCTAAACTTGACCTACATGTGGGAGATGGTGGGGTGCTAGTGAAGTTGTAATGAACACTCTTACAATCCAGTCCTTATGTAGACTATGTGTAGGAAAATCGGTAAATATGGTAGATAGAGATAGATATGGATAGTTAGCTGTATAGACAGGTATAGATGGGGGGATTTATACTCTTATAGACGGATACATTGTTATCATCCATTACTTGGTCACAGTTCCCGATACAAAGTCAGGAATTGTGACTAATTCCCCTCCACCCTACTTAGGTGGGGCGGGGGAAGTGCCGACCTGGAGGTGCTCTCTCTGCCTGCACCTAGCTATAGCTTGCAGTTGCAATATAGGGCACCACCTTACCAGTTATGTCAGAGTTAGTTAGGGTCAGAGCTTTTGACACTATGTGTGTGCCCAAGGGGCGGGACTACATCCAGAGCAGAACCCGCAGCACCCACTTATTACAACTTCCCTAATGTTGCCTTATAATAAGCCAAATATGTTTACTACTCTCATCTTGGGCGGTAAGAGATAAATTTTTTTCCTTCAGATATTATATTATGATATAAAAACTAAATTATAATAATTCTTCTTTCCATCGAGTGTATAAAAACAAAGTTTCCTCTTCCGAGATTATCATCTTATCTCCATAACTCAGCATCTCCCATTTTCCAGTTAGATGAAGCATAAACAAACAGATCAACAGAAAATCACAAGTGAGCGCTGAACGCTTTACAGCACGCATGGCTGGACGTCTTAATAACTTCACCATACACTGTGATGGAGATAATGGCCTATTCTGAAGGACTGAGAGAAGGGGTGGTTAACATGGCTAATGCTTTTTAATGGAAGGTCCTTGGCAAATTACATCTCTATGCCATTCATTGAGTCCCAATACCAAAAACACAGATGCCACGGACAGTAAACGATGCGGATATGCCAACTTCCTCGGCTACCCCTCCAATACACACAGAGGAGATTTGTTACGTTTTTCCATTATGTTACCCATGTGCTTAAGTCCCAGTGCTTGCCATAGGGACAAATAGTACCACAGTGTTGTTAATTCTGCAGAGATAAGGACTCTCTGTGTTGTTATAAAGATGGCTTGACAACAGAGTGCATCCCCCAAGGCCACTTATGCACAATGAAGGTCTGTATTAGTAGTGGTGGTAGAACAAAATAACAGTCATCCTTGGCTGACTTCACTATTAACCACTTGTAACCAGAGCAGAACTTCCTTTTCCCTTGATCCTCACATATGTAGTCATATTTTACATTACAGTGTGTCCTGCAGTGTCTCACATCCCCTAAAATTACCGTTGACTTGAAGCTGCTGCGGGCCCCCCGTGCAAAATCTATAATAGGCCCCAACTGTAATTATTATTTATAGTGTGGAATCTTTGTGTTACGTAAAATAATAATCCATCCTTGAAATTGGTAAAAAAAGTTGGTGTAGAGTCGACTGTTTCACACTTTATTAATGTTATACAGTCACAATGTGTTGCCTTCTGGCCCACATTAATAAAAACAATGCAAACAGCACTATATTGCAATTTGTTGTTTGTAGTGTGCAGGGGCGCAGATTCAGGATTTGTGGCACACATTCTACATGAATCTGGCACCCTCTGCACTCCCTGAATAGTGCACCAATTTTTTGTGGTGACCTTTAAAATGGGCGCGGGACATTTCTGTCGGACATTGCATGATAAATGTGGCGCAGGTCTGGCTGTTCACCGGGAACGCCATTTCAATGATGAAAATTTGTGGCAATGACAAGTGGCACGGGCCCTTCACAATATATGCTCAAACAGTTTGCACTAAAGAACTTGCAAAGTCCAAAAACTGGTGCACGGCCTTTAGTAATGTGGGCCTCTATGTTAAAAGCACCAAATAAAAAAGTGCACACGCCGAGAATTACAGGGTGCACCATTTTAATAAAGACCATGCGCCAGTATTCAATAATCTGCCACACTTGCACATTAGTCAGGGCAGTTGTACGACTTTTGATAAATGTGGCCCTCTCGTGTTTTATACTAAAAAGGTTCGGTCTTGTTTGTTAAATTATTACAAATTTTTCATTGGGGTAAACATTAGGTTCAGGGTTACCCTAATTCTAACTCTAATGCATCATCACACTTACACTAACCCAAATGAAACAATTTGTGAACATTAAATAAACTATTATGTGTAGAATAGAGAATTTAATACATAGCTAATTATTATTTTAAAAATTGGTTTTAGAAGACTTGAGGGATTTCGAATTTCGAGAAAAATGAACCAACAACGGTTACGACCGATTTGATTGCGACCCGAACTGAAGCTTAAGAAATTTGTCAAGCCTAGGCAATCAAATCTGAATTAATTGCATTTATTTTACTACTAAATAGTATTTGTCGGGTTTAATGCAGTAGTATTCTAAATGGGGTTTCAAAGCTAAAAATATTGTGGATATGTCCTCCATATCAGGTTAGGAGAGGAGAAATCAACAAACAGCGCCCCACACAATAAGATTTTGAGCTGTTGTGCAGGTAAGAGGAAGCAGACTCATTCTAGTGGCCAAACCAGGTACTGCAGTTTAGTTCCATTTAAATAAATAGGGTTAAACTGCAATATCCTGGCCTGCCACTATGCAGATATTGGAGCTGTCTGCTGCATCTCTTATCAACAGCGGAAGCAGTTGATCAGTGGGGCGCGGGGGTTGTAACCCCATAGCAATCTTATATCCAAGGACATCTTATTATTATTAATTTTATTACTCCTGAAAACCTTTCAATAATATTATTGCTTGTTGTAATCCATTCTTTCTATGTACTACAATAGATACTGTTTATGTAGGAAAGTTTTATCTCCGTGAATAAAAAGAGTTAATGTAAAAGAAGTGGCTTTTGCGGCCACCATTATCCAACTCGAAGAGGTTTTCAATTTCATCTGTGCCGTTTTCATTTTCGGCAGCTGCGTTAGTATTTAATCACAATTATCTGTGCTAAGCCCTTTTCTAACATTTGTTAATTGGTGTTTTCTTTGACAAATTATGAGCTTTTACTTGATGAGGTTCAACTGCAATCTTGTAGGATGGAGTCTGTGAAGTTTTGCCTGTCCCGTTTGGCTCCTCAACACACACCCCCCTACAGTCCCCGGCTGCTGAGTAATGGCAGGATCTGGGCTGGGCTGATATTTTTTTCTTCTTTTTTGCTACAGATTTTTTTTCCCCCCACAGGTATTTCAGCTTCTGTACTATATCCGTTACAGAGCTTGCCTTTTTAGCAGAAGAAGACGCTCAAAATTAACAAGTCTTGTTGAAATTACCAGCACACAGCGCAGAATGGATTACAGTCAGCATCTGTTTACAAGCAAGTCTTGGCCTGCACAGACACAGATACAAATGAATCGATGCCTTTATCTGCCGGGTCTACAGCAAAACCATTGAAAAGTCATAGTTGAAATCCAATAGATGTAGGCTTTATAGATAATGTCATTTACTGATGAAGAAAAACATTCTCTTATTTCTATAAGATTTTATATAAGAATCTCATATCATAAATCAGAAAACTCCTAACCAATCATTTATAAATTTTCACTCGAAATTCTAAAAACCAACATAGTATACTGTACCAGAGCAATATTCTATATACATACTATTCAACACTATCATCCCTAGTGCCGAGGGCAACTATAGTAGGTGCAGAGGTGCCAGTAGGTTTTCGGTGTCAGAGGGCACAGACTTCATTTCACATATATATAAACAGTGTGTGGGAGGAGCGATTTGGCTTAAGGTCAAGTTATACCTTTGAATAGTGCTTGTATGGTATTATGTTAGCAAAAAGCATATTTTCTATCATTATCTCATCTTAATCAGTATATCAGGACGTGTGGATGCATTAGAAAGATATAGTATACCATATTACATGTTAAGCTTAGTGCTCATAAAATACCAACCCTATAGATATCTATTCATATAGCCAGGGCCAGCCCGCACAGGGCAACTGGGCAAGTGCTAGGGGGCCCACATAAGGTCGTGCATTAGGAACCCATGGGGTGAGGGGGGCTTATCTAATGAATCTATAGGGGGTGAGGGGGGAAATCCATGGGTTTGTATATAAAAAAACATAAGGCGGGCTTGTGATAATAAACTAGAGTAATCTTTTAGGAACAGGAGACTGTTTTAGTTTCAGAATTTTTTAAGCCACAATGTGAGTCACTGCAAAGCACGGCTCTGTCCCCAGGGATCTACTGAAACCTTGAGCCGACCCGGCAGCATTACCAGTAATATCCCATAAATTAGGTGTGCTTATACACTTTATGCTAATGTGTTCATGCAACACAGAACGTAAATGCAGCATCTAAATGGCAGCTAATGGTACAGTCCCTTTGACTTCTATTGCGTGGTCAGTGCGGTGGGAGGAGAGGTACAAGCACAATTTCATGCAATCTATAAACAAATGCAAGTCGGCTGTGGAGCAAATTATAGGCAGAAGCCGATTTCTGAACCAATTGCGTTGCGATGGCCACCCAACTGAAATGATCTGAAAGCTGAGGATGACCATTTTCAGGTGTGCGGCACGTAATGCAACCATAGTCATGTGGCAGGCTCGTCTCTACGTATTTTATACACAAGGGCTAGCATGTACCGTAGCTCTGTATTGGATGAATCTCCCTGATATGTATCTAGAGAACAAAAAACACCTTATCACGATCTGGAAATGTTCCGCAGCTTTTGCTGCGGTTCAAGTAAATGTTGGCATCTAATAGCTCTTGGTCGCAGTTCAGCCTTGGAAAGCTGTGCCCTTGAATATTTTCTAAACAGAATAACACTGAGGGCATGAACTCGCCAGCATTCATATACACTGAACAATGCTGCTGAAGGAGATTTCTCACATTGTGTCTCGGGGCATTAGTGTACATAGCATTGGTATTTCTTCTATATATACTGCTTTGTGTTCTATCCCACAACACATTAAATGGGCCCAACAGCAGCAGATGGTAGATCACAGCCCACCAAGTCCTAAGTGGGCCAAGGGCACAGCGGGCTTTGAAAGAAGTCTCCATACCCTGCAGAAAACCATGTCCTCAAAAGAGAGAAAGAAGAAAGAGACAAGCTTAACAACAACTCCAGCCACAAGGTTTTCATCAGTCAGGACCTTTTATAAACGGAGAGAGAATCGCCATTAATAACCTAGGACCATTTATCACCTCCGCCAGATGCAACTCTTTGCATCATTTAATGGGTCCCATTTCAATGATTTTGGCACAGATTGAGATTTTATAGTGACTCAAGTTACAATTATAAAATATAGAGATCCAACTTACATACAAATTTAACTCAAGAACAATCATACAGAACCTATCTTGTACGTAACCCGGAGACTGCCTGTATCGTAGTATGCACAGAGTGGAAGTTGCTACAGGTGGGAAAAAGTCAACTTTAAAACAAAACTTTCATCACTTAAGACAAGAAAGTTGGAAGAACAAATGCTTAATTCCAACTCAATTTGATCATTCTTGCTTGACGCTACCTACACTTTTTGTGGCAAAACTTTAGGACAATATGCCATTTTTTCCCTGAAATAATTGCAAATGCTAGCTTATTGCTAGCACTTGCAATTATTTGGCCCAATCTGCCACCTTCACGCCAATGGGGCGTGAAGGGGCTTGAAGGAGGGGGCGCAGCCGGCCGAGCAGAGGGCGCGGCCAGCCGGGAGTGGGCCGGCGTGGGGCGTTACTGTCCCCACGCCTGCGTACTTGCTGCCGCCTGTGACTTTTCATATGTCAATAGTCACCTGCTGCGCCAGCGTATGATAAATATACCCCATAGAACATAAAACAGAGACACAACATAAAGAATCTTTTCCTATACACTAAATTTACATTTTCTTTAGTCTAATAGCTCTATTAAATATTATAAAACAGTAAACAAAGTCCTAGCCTATCATAACCCCCCATCGTGCGAATGTAAAGTTTCCCTTGTTGTACAATGGTTCATGTGACTTGTATTCACATTCACAAGTCTTGTCACACAGAGGGGTGATCGCTGGGGAATATAAATAGACTCATCAGCTGTCACAGGTTGCTGGCCTACTTATGTGTTTGATTTCTCTAATCTGAAAGCAAATCCAGACAAAATATTTAATACCATAACAAAATGTTTGATCTGTGTTTTACGCCTAATATTCTAATGTTTATAAAAATAAGACAAAGGACGACTGTACTGTCTTGTAAGAAGAGCGTGTCAAATCCAGATCCATGAAAGAACTGAAGTCTTATCATCAGTTGGCTCAAAACCTGGAAAATATATTCTCCTTAGTATAGACAACACTAAGAGACAACACTATGTGTAATCTAATATAAATGGGGTTGTCAGGGGCTGATTAAGACTGCTATGGGCACTGGGCTGTATGACTATTATAGCCTCTACAAGTCTGGATTCGCTTCCTACATATTATACTAGAATATAGCTTGTCCAAACCTTTTAGGGGGCCCATAGCTGTCTGCTTTCAATGTGCAATTTCAGGACCTTTAGATAACCTTCAACGTCCACCGACCAATGTCCTCTTGTGTACGTGAATTGGGAGTAGGAATAGATGTATGAGGATTTCATTTAGTGAAAGTCCTTCTGAGTATAACATTTGGTGGGTGGTTTGGGTAGCTATGGGCACCCTAAAAGGTTTGGGCCCCAGGCCACCAGCATACCCTTTCAATGGAGAGGATAATGCTTCTTCCCTCCCTTCCTCTGTACCCAGTCACGTGCTCACCCGGGCCGGTCGTGTGAATGTAGCTTCAGAATTGCTCCAATGCTTATGCTGCAGTTTGATCGAGAGTCCTTGTATCATATTTCTATATGATCCTATACACTGTGTTCAGTTCATGGGAATCTATGAGCTTTTCGATAGTTTTTAGTGTGAACTGATTAAAAACTTTATGTAACAACATCCAGAACCATTACTGCAGACCATAAGCCTTTTGGGGGAGTCTGACTAATTATATTATATGTATAGGGGATCCTCCATCCCAACGGATAATTTTGGAGGAAAGAAGGATTGGATATGTTACACACTTGGGGCAAACAACCTACTGGCAGTGGATGATGTCAGTGATTTACACCCATCATGTAAAAAACAAGCATACTTGGCTAAACTTGACCTACATGTGTAGAGATGGTGGGGTGCTAGTGAAGTTGTAATGACACTCATTACAATCCGCAGTCCTTATGTAGACTCATTTGGCTAGGAAATCGGTAAATGATGGTAGATAGAGATAGATATGGATAGTTAGCTGTTATGACAGGTATAGATGGGGGGGATTTATTACTCTTATACGACTGGATACCATTGTATCATCCATTACTTGGTCACAGTTCCCGATACAAAGTCAGGAATTGTGACTAATTCTCCCTCCACCCTACTTAGGTGGGGCGGGGGAAGTGCCAGACCTGGAGGTGCTCATCTCTGCCCTGCACCCTAGCTATAGCTTGCAGTTGCAATATAGGGCACCCACCTTACCAGTTATGTCAGAGTTAAGTTAGGTCAGAGCCTTTTGACATATCTGGTGTAGCCCAATGGGCGGGGCTAACATCCAGAGCAGAACCCGCAGCACCAGCACTTATTACAACTTCCCTAATGTTGCCTTAAATAATAAGCCAAATATGTTTACTACTCTCATCTTGGGCGGTAAGAGATAACATTTTTTTCCTTCAGATATTAATATTATGATATAAACATCTAAATTATAATAATTCTTTCTTTCCATCAGAGTGTATAAAAACAAAGTTTCCTCTTCCGAGATTATCATCTTATCTCCATAACTCCAGCATCTCCCATTTTCCAGTTCAGATGAAGCATAAACAAACAGATCAAACAGAAAATCACAAGTGAGCGCTGAACGCTTTACAGCACGCATGGCTGGACGTCTTAATAACTTCCACCATACACTGTGATGGAGATAATGCCTATTACTGAGTACTATGGAGAGAAGGGGTTAACATGGCTAAATGCTTTTTAATGGAAGGTCCTTGGCAAATTACATTCTCTATGCCATTCATTGAGTCCCAATACCAAAAACACAGATGCCACAGGACAGTAACAGCATGCGGAATATGCCAACATTCCTCGGCTACCTCCCTCCAATACACACAGAGGAGATTTTGTTCAGCTTTTTTCCATTATGTTACCCATGTGCTTAAGTCCCAGTGCTTGCCATAGGGACAAATAGTACCACAGTGTGTTAATTCTGCAGAGATAAGGACTCTCTGTGTTGTTTATAAAGATGGCTTGACAACAGAGTGCATCCCCCAAGGCCACTTTATGCACAATGAAGGTCTGTATTAGATAGTGGTGGTAGAACAAAATAACAGTCATTCCTTGGCTGACTTCACTATTAACCACTTGTAACCAGAGGCAGAACTTCCTTTTCCCTTGATCCTCACATATGTAGTCATATTTTACATTACAGATGTGTCCTGCAGTGTCTCACATCCCCTAAAATTACTAGTTGACTTGAAGCTGCTGGGCCCCCCGTGCAAAATCTATACTAGGCCCCCAACTGTAATGTATTATTTATAGTGCTGGAATCTTTGTGTTACGTAAAAATAATCACATCCAATCCTTGAAATTGGTAAAAAACATTCTGGTGTAGAGTCGGACTGTACTTCACATTTATTACTGTTATACATCACAATTGTGTTGCACGTTCTGGCCCACATTTACTAAAAACAATGCAAACAGCACTATATGCAATTTGTTGGTGTAGTGTGCAGGGGGCGCCAGATTCAGGATTTGTGGCACACATTCTACATGAATCTGGCACCCTCTGCACTGCCCTGACATAGTGCACCAATTTTTTTGGGGTGCACCTTTAAAATGGGGCGCGTGACACATTTCTGTCGGACATTGCATGATAAATGTGGCGCATGGTCTGGCTGTTCACCGGAACGCCCATTTCAATGATGAAATTTGTGGCAATGACAAATGTGGCACGGGCCCTTCACAAATATATGCTCAAACAGTTTGCACTAAAAGAACTTGCAAAGTCCAAAAACTGGTGCACGGCCTTTAGTAAATGTGGGCCTCTATGTTAAAAGTACACCAAATAAAAAAGTGCACACTTGCCGAGAATTACAGGGTGCACCATTTTAATAAAGACCATGCGCCAGTATTCAATAATCTGCCACACTCTGCACATTAGTCAGTGCAGTATGTACGACTTTTGATAAATGTGGCCCTCTGTGTTTTATACTAAAAAGGTTCGGTCTTGTTTTGTTAAATTATTACAAAATTTTTCATTAGGGTAAACATTAGGTTCAGGGTTACCCTAATTCTAACTCTAATGCTCATCCTCACACTTACACTAACCCAAATGAAACAATTTGTAGAACATTAAATAAACATATATGTTAGAATAGAATAGAATTTAATACATAGCTAATTATTATTTTAAAAATCTGTGTTTTAGAAGACTTGAGGGATTTCGAATTTCGAGAACAATTGAACCAACAACGGTTACGACCGATTTGATTTGCACCCGAACTGAAGCTTAAGATAAATTTGTCAAAGCCATAGGCAATCAAATCTTGAATTAATTGCATTTATTTTTACTACTAAATGTTATGTATTGTCAGGGTTTAATGCAGTAATTCTTAAATGGGGTTTCAAAGCTAAAAATATTGTGGATATGTCCTCCATATCAGGTTAGGAGAGGAGAAATCCAACACACAGCGCCCCCACAAATAAGTTATTTTGAGCTGCTTGTGCAGGTAAGAGGAAGCAGACTCATTCTAGTGGCCAAACCAGGTTACTGCAGTTTAGTTCCCATTGAAATAAATAGGGTTTAAACTGCAATATCCTGGCCTGTCCACTATGCAGATATTGGAGCTGTCTGCTTGACATTCTATTTATCAGCAGCGGCAAGCAGTTGATCAGTGGGGCGCCGGGGGTTGTAACCCCATAGCAATCTTATAGTCCAAGGACATCTTTATTAATTTATTAATTTTATTACTCCTGAAAACCCTTTCAATGAGATATTTATTGCTTGTTGTAATCCATTCTTTCTATTGTATCTACAATAGATACTGTTTATGTAGAAAGTTTTATTCTCCGTGAATAAAAAGAGTTAATGTAAAAAGTGGCTTTTGCGGCCACAATTATCCAACTCGAAGAGGTTTTCAATTTCATCTGTGCCGTTTTCATTTTCGGCAGCTGCGTTCAGTATTTAATCACATATTATCTGTGCTAAGCCCTTTTCTAACATTTGTTAATTGGCTGTTTTCTTTGACAAATTATGAGCTTTTACTTTGATGAGGTTCAACTGCAATCTTGTAGGAATGGAGTCTGTGAAGTTTTGCTGTCCCTGTTGGCTCCTCAAACCACTACACCCCCCCTACACGCCACCGGACTGCTGAGTAATGGCAGGATCTGGGCTGGGCTGATATTTTTTTCTTTCTTTTGCTACAGATTTTTTTTCCCCCCACAGGATATTTTCAGCTCTCTGTACTAAATCCGTTACAGAGCTTGCCCTTTTTAGCAGAAGACCGCTCTAAAATTAACAAGTCTTGTGTGAAATTACCAGCACACAGCGCAGAATGGATTACAGTCAGCATCTGTTTTACAGCAAGTCTTGGCCTGCACAGACACAGATACAAATGAATCGATGCCTTTATCTGCCCGGGTCTACAGCAAAACCTATTGAAAAGTCATAGTAATTGGAAATCCAATAGATGCTATGGCTTTATAGATAATGTCATTTACTGATGAAGAAAAACATTCTCTTATTTCTATAAGTATTTATATAAGAATCTCATATCATAAATCAGAAAACTCCCCTAACCAATCATTTATACAATTATTCACTCGAAATTCTATAAAAACCAACATAGTATACTGTACCAGAGCAAAATGTCTATTACATACACTATTCAACACTATCATCCCTAGTGCCAGGGGCGTAACTATAGTAGGTGCAGAGGTGCCAGTAGGATTTTGGTGCCAGAGGGGCCACAGATGCTTCCATTTCACATATATAGTAACTAGTTGTGGAGGAAGGGGGCTAATACAGATTTTGCGTTAAGGTACAAGGTTATACCTTTGAATAGTGCTTGTATGGTATTATGTTAGCAGAAAAAGCATATTTATCTATCAATTTATCCATCTATCAGTTTACATCAGTTATATCAGGACTGTGTGCATGCATAAAAAGATATAGCTATACCATATTTACATGTTATAGCTATAGTGCTCATAAAATACCAACCCTATAGATTTCTATTCATATAGCCAGGGCCAGCGCTAGCACTGGGCATACCCGGGCAAGTGCTAGGGGGCCCACATAAGGCTGTGCATTAGGAACCCATGGGGTGAGGGGGCTGTATCTAATGAATCTATAGGGGGTGAGGGGGCTTTATATAAAATAACCATAAGGGGGCTGTTCGGCATAATAAACTAGAGAATATTTTAGGGAACAGGAGACTGTTTTAGTTTCAGAATTTTAAATGCCACCATGTGAGTTCACTGCAAAGGGGCCCACTGAGGCTCTGTCACCCAGGGGTCTACTGAAACCTTGAGCCGACCCTGTTGTAGCATTACCAGTAATATCCATACATTAGTGTGCTTACACTTTATATGCTAATGTGTTCATGCACACGACGGTAAACTAGCATCTTAAATTGCGGCTAATGGACAGTTCCCTTTGACTTCTGTTATGCATGGTCACCGTGCGGTGAGGAGAGGTACAAGCACAATTTCGCAATATCAACAAGCGAAGCGGCTGTGGAGCAAATTATAGGGCAGAACCGATTTCTGCCCCAATTTGCGTTGGCGATGTCCACCCAACTGAAATGATCCTGAAAGAGGAGACCATTTTCCACTGATTGTGGCCCGTAATGCCCACATAGTCATGTGCAGGTAGCTTATACTGTATTAACAGTGCCTATGCCATTCCAGATGTGCTACTAAAATAATTCTAGTTGTAAATTGGATTTATTGTTAATCTAAATGCCCTCATAATACTATCCACAGGGCATAAAGCATGCCAGTCATACAGCTTATATAATGCCAGGCAAAGCTTTTAAAACATACTTACTCCTGACTACCACAATACTCGTCTCATTCACAATCCTCTCCATTATCACAGGGCTCTTTCTGTCTTCTGCCCTAGGTTTGCTTTAGGGTCAACCAGCTTTTATGATAAAAGTGTGTCTCGGAAAGAGCAATGAGAAGATGTGCAGAAAAGTTTGCCAGTCAAAGCCGGTCATGTATTGTTCCTTCCTTCTGATCTACGTTTGAATTGTCCCTTGAATAGATTTTTTGTGACATTGATAACGATGGCATTTGTCTGTAATGTTCCAGGGTTGATCTAGATGAATACTTACGTGGAGCAAATTGTTAGCCTTAGCTGATTGAGTTTAAACTGGGACAAATCTATCAGCACATATTGGAGTGCCCGGAACAGCATGCATTAATATTGCTTTAGCACTGGTGAGACCTTCTGGACAGATATATAGTATGACTGCAGTAAAAAGTGGTTCTGATTGAGTTAAGCACAAAAAATACTGCAATTTATTGTAAATCTGGGTTAAACAAGAAGTAATTTTACATTAATAAAATTAGCTTTCCAGAATTTGATTAGCTCTAGTCTGTTCTGGTCAACGTTGATGTATGGAATCCAACAGGCAATGCTCCTAGAGAAAACAATACATATTATTCTCCTGTGGTTGCCCATAGTACTTCATCCTTTACTTGGACCTCCTTTTTGAGAATCAGAACCCCCAATGCTACGAACCCCATGTATCCCTATTCTCTCCTGGGGTAAAAATGTCAAAACAGATAAGTTTATATTTTGGCTACAGTTCATTGGCTTAGACATGGACCAACAGGGTAGCTGCTAAAGACGAGCAAATCTGATTTGCTGATTCGTAGATTTGGTACCCAAGTGCGAATTCTGGCAAACTATTCCAGTTGTGCTGGTAATTGGTATATTGCTACCTAAAATGCTGATTTTTTCCTATATAAAAGTCTCATCACATTTTGTTTTGTTTTAGTGCAGATTATGAAATTACAAAATGAACAGTATTCATAAAAAATGGTGTAATGACTGGATAGGCTTACATACAAGTTTCCAAAACAATTGGATCAGCATCAGTTCAAATTGAATCAGTTGGACTGATTCAATTTGGACCCAAAAATAGGTCTGGCTTGGCGTAGAAAAATTGGGCTTCAGAAAATTGAATCTTGAATCATTTTCTCACCTCTAGTAGCTGTTTATAGATAGGACAAACATTACTAAAGAGATTCTTCACTTACTTTCAGGTGGAGAACTATTTTGGATAAAAATATTGCAAATTTATATAAAGTGGGATCCCTCCAATTAAGATGGTCCATCAAGAGGTGGGCTGTTGGTCATCAGGAGGTAGGCTGCTGGCCATCCAGTGGTATGCTGCTGGCCATCAAGAGGTAGGCTGCTGGCCATCCAGTGGTATGCTGCTGGCCATCAAGAGGTAGGCTGCTGGCCATCAAGAGGTAGGCTGCTGGCCATCAAGAGGTAGGCTTATGGCCATCAAGAAGTAGGCGTTTGGCCATCAAGATGTAGGCTGCTGGCCATCAAGAGGTAGGCTGCTGACCATCAAGAGGTAGGCTGCTGGCCCAATTACAATACTGTAGTAGTCTTATTAAGAAAAACCCTCTTCCAGTGAAAATCACCCTGGGAATAAATGTTGCCCCTTAGCCCATAAAAACATCTTCTTTGGAGTTGCAAAGTAGATCTTCAACTAGGTAGCCAACCATGTAATATACAGACAGGCTGAGCCAACCAGACCTCTTATATGTATATGATGTTTAAATGTCCTTCATAAGACAACCCTTACAAAGGTCTTGTATACTAAGGCAAATGGATATGCAGAAACAAGAACAAACAGTCTGGTTTCTTAAATCTTCTTGAGTCCATATGTTTTAGTCAGAGTGACTTTCAGTGTCACATTTTACTGCTGCTTCCGAGAATGAAAATAGACTTCTGCCTACCACTAGCCAAAGAAGCTGTTCTACTTTATCCTCAAGAGACGGTTCTTAATTCAACAATTTCTCTAATGCAGCGTACAATAATCTTTAAATCCTTAGGCTACCTGCATTAATGATGAGGAGGCACGTGAAGACTGTGCCACAGCTCAGCGCTCAACATATGTTAATAAATTAGAGCATAAATGAAGGTTAAAAGGCTCACCTTTAAAGCTGGTCGGAGGCATAAGATGCTACTTCTCATACAGATGTTACTTTAAAGGCATTTGTTTTTATGGCAGTGCAGATATTATATTTTTTATTAAAATTTATGAAATGATTTTAAGGCTGAAAATGGTACAAATGAGCGTATACTGTATGCCATGTTTATCATGTATATCTTAAATCTGATGTTCACTGTTCAATCTAAAGGTCCAAAAACATGTTATAGTGCATAGTACGTGAGAGACACACCAAAATTGAGTTTCAATCTCAGCCTTTTTAGTTGACCCAAAAGACTACAAATATAGCAGTTTTGATAATTTACACTAGCAATTATACATTTTTAATGCCTTACATACCATTGGGGCTTGTATGAATTCAGGTTTCAATCCTTTTGTTTAAGGCACTATCAGAAATAAATTAAACAAAGAGGAAAGTAAAGCCCGTTGCCTGAGAAACTTGCTCTGTGGGAATGCAGGATTTTCCGAACCAAACCTAGCAACACAAACCCGAACACATTGGGGCACTTTTTACCCGTCCCATCGAGGTCTCCGAGGTGCGTTGTCCGACGAGGATTTGGAGCTGCCGCGATTCACTAAGATTGTGCGTCCAATTTCCTGCATGTGTCGCTTTCCCGCTGAGGTCCGCCGGAGTTTACCTTCTTCTTCCCGGTGCATGTAAGTGCATGGCTTGCGACACAATTTTGAATGTTAAATCCTGCACGTTGTCCTAATCCGTCGGGTCATCCGACGACCCGCCCCTCGAATTGTGTCGCGTGAAATCCGGCGCCAATGCGCCAAAATCTGATTGCATGCGCCCTTCTAAATGCGGTACACATCAGAAATCGTCAGATATTCTGACGATAGTGCGGTTTGCAGACCCTTAGTAAATGAGCCCCATTATGAACATTCAGTTTGAGGTTCAGTCTGGGAAATCGTGCAAGTGCTCCAAGCAAGTTTCTGAGACCGATCTTGCTGGTGAACAATGGACTTTCCTCTCTGTCAAATTGAGCATGCATGTGTGTGAGGGGGATAAAAGGTTGTAAGTAACAGCTATTATCTGACAGCTATTAAAGATGTATGGGTATCTTAACTCCTCATGTATATGGACAGGGTTGGTACAATGCATTTTGGTTCCATTTGCAGAGAAGCAAAATTGAGCTCCACCAAGCTGCAAAATTTTTGTAACTACACGGCTGTATCAGGGTTGATATTGAAGGGAAAAATTAAATGGCTCCTTCTCCCCAATTAAAAATCCCAAGAAAGAAATCAAAGTGGCCAACTGTTATGGGATCATCTACATCAAGGCCTACCAGCAGTATAACTTCTCTGGCATTCTGGATTTCCAATGCATGAACACAGTATTACTGAGAAGTCCACCCCTTGATGTATTTCTGCAGGTCAAAATATAGTCATAGTATAGCACAGTAAGAAGGTACCATATGTCGGAAGACATTGAATACAAAAGCCACTATTTACACTCCATGTACATTCCCTAAATTCTAAAAGTGTCATTTTAATTGCTACTTTTTATACGATCCATGTAAATGGAATGGTTTTCACATTTAGTCACATTTCAGATTTCCAAACCTGCATTTAATTGGTTTTGTTTAGAAATTTTCTGCAGTGGAAATTTTTTTTTTCCCGAAAAAATGGAAAATATGTCTACCGTAGTCAGGACCGTATTCTATGTGCCATAATTGGGGCCGGATGGGATCATTTAATAATTGCTGTCAGAAGATCAAATTTAATTCTTGTTTTAAAGATACCACTGTGGGATAGAACTGCGCAAATTGTCATCAGAGGTTTTGATTGAACACAGCTTTAATTAGGTTGATTAGGATGCAGAAGTAGTTGGGGAAAAAAAAAAGGAGTACAAGTGACAAATTGGCTTAGCGAGTCTTACTTGACAGCAGTATCCTACATCTTTATCTGCGTTGTGTTTGAATAGCTGTCTCCATACATTGATCACATCAGACAACACGATTAAATATCAAAAAATGAAAGAATACGGACAACCGTAATAGCGTTCTGCAGACTCTTATAACCATACAAGGGAAGTGATACATTATTTATTGGAGATAATTAGAGATATAAAAAAATCTCTTTGGATTTTGTAACCGGGCATATAATACAATCTCCTCTTTTTATGGTAACATAACCTTTTATTGACTTCAATTTTCCTCCTAATTTACTGCAAAATGGACCTTTTTCATTTCAAGTGAAGTATGGCATGGACGGCATTCATGAGTATAGGATAGAATATTCTCCCATAAACAGGATGCCTGCTAGGTATCGGGCTCTTAATAAGCGACTTATTTTACTGTCACATAAATTGAGCAATCTGTCTATTTAAATGCTAAATAAATGACAATTTGCCATCATCTGATCTGAACTGAGCGGCACCGGTGGCACAACGTACTCTTTTATGACATGCAGTCATGCTATCTATTGTGGAGATGTATGCCAGCCTGGGTCGTGTTATCCTTGTACATTCAGATGTTGGGGGTTGTTATTGAAGACCTTCCTCTTCACTGTCAGTTTCTAGCACAAGTCAGTAATCATCATCAGCCTCATGCTGGTTGCTTACTCAGGCAGGAGCTCTGTAGTCATCTCTTGTGATCCGAACAAGGCTCTCTTTCCCATTTAACTTGATGTTATAGATATGATTACAGAGGGATAGACAGTCACGCTGGGGATAATTGATGCTCAGCGTGGTAATTACAAGTGCTAGCTAGCACTGAAGAAGTTGCCCTAGGCAGCCCAGTAGTAGACCAGTTCTCCAGTTTATGGGCATCAGAGCACTACTACATTTTTTTACTCTAGTTGGTCACTGATCTTGTATTTTTCTTTAATTATTTTCTTCTCTGTATACATTTTTACCCCAGTTTACAATATTGGTCATTGCCTTCTGAGACCCTTTGAAATGATTGTATAAAATTCCCAGAGACTTGTGATGGATTGTGACTTGTATCATTTGGTGTTGTCTAAGCCCTACTACCATCAACATGCCCATGGACTGCACAGATGGTAACCCTCAAGCTATAGACAGATTATAATCCTCATCCCTTTGTACTAAGGAAATTGAAGGAAGTCATTTTTTAGGGTAATCCTGATTTTAGTATTTAAATGTTCAGAAATGTAACCTATGATATTATAAAAACAAGATGAAGAAAAGTTTACTTATTATCTAAAACCTTAATAAAGCTCTTCTTGATATTGCTGCGGCTAGTAGTTAAAAACGATTTTTTTTTTTACTAATTGTCACTACTATGTTCTTTTCATGGTTTCTTTTTATTAAATTTATTCAAGACATCTGAATATATCAATATAGTAGAGTAGCAGAACTCTACTATTTCAGCAGTCCCATAGAGATTGAGAAGTAGTTAGCATATTCAACCGTCTTTTCTGTTCCTTCTGAGGAACCCTGTCCCGTGATCAATTCTTGGCCATAATGGTCAGCCTCCCTCCAATTAGACACTACTTGCCTAGACTATCCTAAGGAAGAAAGAACTAGATACCACTGTTTATATGCAAGGAACCAAGGATTATTTAGCTTTTCCTCACTGTTTTGCATGATGTCCATCCAATAAGAAGTTTATTACCTTCAACCAACACATAAATTCATGAACATTTACATCCATAGATGGGTGGGTTTGTACAGACTTTTAAAAATAGTGACTTATCCTTGATATAGTCATCAGATCAGAGGGATATTAGCCACAACACCGTGGCATGGCCACTACAGAGAGGATGTAGCTGACATCTTCTGGCTTACTCTACCGTTCAGGGTGAAATGTTACCATAGATTTGACATTGGTCATTGACATTGGTATCTTGAGGATAGATCATTGATTTCATAAGGTTGAAGAACCATTTGTAGAGTGAAGAAAGCCTACAAGAAAACACAATCATTAAAGCTAAATGGCAATTAGAGATGGGGAAATCATTAAAGATTAGATTCTAAGAAGCTTAGTTGAATATTTTTTAGAACATTAAGTTTGGGTCTGAATCTATTCAATTTGAATAAATGTTGTCCAATTAGTCTGGGAAGTTTGTAAATGACGCCCCTTTATCCCTCTAAAAAACATCTTGTTTCCTAATATATTAACAATTTTTTTAATTTTCCCTCAACTTTGATTTGATTTGGTGCCTCAAAAATGCCAAATTCATACTGGATCTACCTACCAATATATAGATTTGCACATTTCTAACGGCAACATAATTTCTTGATCGGAGGACAGAGGTACTTCAGATCTTTATTCATTCTTTCCACAGGTCTTAATAAGTATGTTATATTAGTCAACAAATAAAATGTGAAATGAGGGGGAAAAAAGTAGTCAAAATTGAAAACATCATTCAAAATTCTGTCCGCAATCCCAGAAATAATATTTGCAGTACAAGATACTCCACTCCAATCCAAGTAGTGTTTTCGATGCAACCCTTGTGATTTAGTATTTGTGAAAAGGTGGAGGTATTTTCTTAAGTACTGCGCTAAACATCATTTCTTGTTAAAATTTAACAGGATTCAATATTTGCCTAAAGACCAGAATTAGACAATTTCTCCAATGTATTTGTGTTTCCCATTACTTAGTTTCAAGCAAATACTGTTTATGATTCTGGCTGTTCCTAGCAGTAGGTCCATGTGTTTAGAAAAGCAAAATTGCAAATTATGAAACATTTTTTTGTAGACTCTTTATTTACCCCTTTGGAAAGCTACTGTACACATGGACTGGAGGACTTAATGGGATTCAAAGATTTGTTGGAACACTTTAAGTATCCGAAGAGGTAGACAAATACAGTAGGAGGAACACATCAGAAGTTGCAAAAAAATAGTTGCTACTGCTTATAACAGCCATAGATTTCATTAGGGGAAAATTTATTAAGAGCGATGAAGATTTTTTTATGCAAGTTTGGACAATGCTCTCCAACACAGACATATGAAACATCAAAGTCCCTTGAGATGGTTCAATAGTTGTCTACCCATTACGACCTATCATTACCAGTGATGGATATCATTTTGTCAGGATAAAAGACCACCTGTCGTTGGCCTTTCTTAATTATATGTATATTCAACACAGTTTCTCTTTCAATTGTGAAATAAAATATGGGTGTTAAAACATATGCTGATAACTCTGTACTTCGCCTTCTTAACACGTAGAATTTTTCCCTTAAAAGCTTATTAACAAGACTACAAGGGCCAGAAATTAAAAATTCCAATATTTGTAATCCAAAAGAAGGAGTAAATCACAAATATGAAATAGTTGCAAGTCTTTTAATTTCCAATACTTTCTCTGTTGATGTCCCACTACTTGCTTTGGCTTACAAATATTGATAAAGAGAATAGTCAAAGTAATGGCGGGAGAATGGAGTCTGCTTGTACATGGGAAAGTTTGCTTCAACAAAGTCTGGGTCTATGCAGGATTTACGGACCCAAACTTAGTACTGCTGAAATGACCTCAGCAGTTCAGATCAACGAGCTGGTAAATCCCGTAGAATTGTGGGTTTGTGTAGAATTGGCCTTTTAATCTTAGTTTTGCATGGAGTGGTTCATTTCAAGTCTTCTGCTCAAAATATTACACTGGGCATTTCTGTGACCATTTTATAGATATTGAAAACTAGAAGCCTCTCAATTAAGTCAGGCATAGCAAGGTTTGATCTTATACCATTAAACTGCATATGAAAGAACTGTAGAAATTACAAAGTCTTCAAGTACAAGTGTAAGGCCTTCCACTGTCCACAGCTACGGTATATTAATTGAAGTTTCTTCCGCCATCTTATTTGGAAAAGAAGAAACGGTTAAGCTATAAAATTCTGAGGAGTGAACGTAATCAGAGATGGAGTTAAGCTGTTATCCATAATCCATAAGCAGACATAGTCCATACTATAATATACAGCATACTGAGCATAGCATAGTCTAATCTATGAGATTCTCTAATGAGGTGGCCATTTCCTAGCGAGGAAGCCATTTGCAGGTGTTCTGGTTTGTTATTTTCTCCTCCATCCTTCTACATATTTGACATACATTTTTATCTCCTTTGTCCTTGGGAAAAAGTAACAGTGGAAATATTACAGCAAAGTTTTCAGCTGTCGTGGACTCCAGGGAAGATTGATATGTTCTCCAAGCCATCTTTGCATATTGTGCCTGAATCTGTCTCCAGGCAGCGAGAGCTAACCCCTTTTCTGCCAGAGAAATCTCTTCAGTCGTTTTCTCTGTAATATATTGCAGTCCCTCTGGCAGCAACATGATTCTGGGAGACAGTGTCAGTAAGCGACAGAACAGCAGCACCCATAGAGCGGCCTCAAATTAAACAGTTGCCACATTGGAGACATTGATTGGCTTAAAGGAGGGGGGTGCGCTCTTGTATTTTGCAGGACTATATACACTTTTCATACAATAGGTAATATAAGCTAAGTAGGTAGCAACACGACATGAATTTCTTTCCTCTTCTCAGCCTCCCTTCATTTTGTAGCAATATTAAGAGATCGGGTACTTAAAGGAATAGTTTAGTAAGTTGTGAATCACATATTTTTTTTATCAAAAAAAGCTGCATTTGGACGCATGAATACCAGTAGGCTGGCATATGTCCGGCGCGCTGGAGGAGGGGTGGCCCCTCCCCTCTCAATAGAAATGCATGACATACCGGCCATGCAATCGGGGAAACATAGGACATGTCCTATCTTTTCCACATGTATGGAGTTGCACCATATCGTTCCGTGTGGCCATTGCTGTCTATGGGGGGGCGTATGTACGGCCGTACATATGTCCCCCATACGTTCGTCTGAATGCAGCATATGTTATTATTAAATCCCACCAAACACTGCAATCCTCCTGTATACTGAGTGCTCAGGTCTATCTGGCTTATTTCTAACCTTTGATGATCTGCAAGTACAGTATGTGGATCTACATCTGTATCTACATGTTAAATAAAGATTTGATCTGAAGTGATAAAAAATTCTAAACTAGTTCATTTCAGGGAATGAGTCCAGCAGGGAATGAGTCTCTACCGTTATTACATTATATTATTGCTTATATTGTGCATTATGCATACATAAAGCCATTAACAACACATGTGTTACAGGGAATGTATTCTCCCTCAGCTGTTACTCTGTTATCACACTTTTCTTTTTTAATGTATTGAGAAGCCTTGAATGTTTGCTTAGTAACATTCCCTTATCAGTTACAATGTAAGCATGTATTACTACTCACCTGATGTGCAAAAGTGACTATGCAATGTGATTATGCAATAGAAAACTGTGTGCACGTGTTTCATATGGGAATGATTCCGCTTTAGGCCAATGTATAGCTTACTTTATGTATATACTGTATAGAAAACTTGAATTTCTTGGGATCTCTTCTAAATTTGTAACATCTCCACCCAACCTACACCCACATACACATAAACCTATATCTACTAAGTGCAATTTAATGTAAGCTCGTGCATAAAAGGCATAAAACAAAAAAGGAAGAAATCATGGCACTCATTATAAAACTTTTATGTCAGTGTTAAAAACGAAACCACGCCATAGCCATCAGGGATGGAGCAGTGGGGTTTTGTATAGAGGTTGCAAGCGCTTTGGTCGCCGCTTTTGGCACTAGAAAGGCCCTCACTCCTATTGTTCCATATGATTGTTTGTACTCTGTAATGTAATATTATATTTGTATGTATCCCCTATGACTTGTAAAGCGCTACAGAATATGATGGCGCTATATAAATAAAGATTATTATATCATTATTATTTAATCCTGTGTCTTATTTGTCCCCTTCAGGCAAAAAAATGGGTGCCACTACTGCATGTGAAATCCATATGGAGATATAATATACATGCATTTATATCATAGCAAATAATAAGCAGATACATAATGTACAACAGCATGCTCTATATATCTACATAGAAATATGGATAGACTGATAGATGAGGAGGGGGCACTCATTTCAGGAGACTCTCACATCTCCTCCCAGATTTCAGCTCCATGAAGGAGGATGAGAAGGTCCATCCTGCTGGGGGAAGAGGAGACCACAATAGCCATAACCGCACAATATGTCACTGCCTGCCATAGACTGAGAGAAACATGATATCATGGACTATAATAAACCCCCACAACCCTTGTCCCCCTTAATTTTGTTCCCTGCTCCCCATCTCTCACCCCATCACCCTCAATCCCATATTCTGTAAATGCTTTGGCAATGCTAACTTGCTAAACAATGCTAAACATCTTTTTATATGAATTAGATGGAACTTAGATAGATAGATATTAGATAATGATTCATAGAGATATAGAAATATAGATATAAGACATAAATACAGTAGATAATAGATAAATATTAGAGAGATAGATAGATAGATAGATAGATAGATAGATAGATAGATAAAGATATGACTATATTATAGATAATAGACAGATATATAGATGGATGGATAGATAGATAGATAGATAGATAGATAGATAGATAGATAGATAGAT
>CM033641.1:280999404-281099291 GCA_019512145.1 Engystomops pustulosus
GATGTTTTCATGGCTTCCATGTTACTTGTCCCCTGCTGGTAATCCCACAAATATATGGCAAAAATTTCATGTACCGACATTATTGAGCGCTATTGCTCCACCTCCTTGTGGTTCCTCTCTGACACCCATGGTTTGGAAGCCTGAGTCCAAATTAGGGTTTATGTCGCCATGACCTCTCTAGCCTGCTGCCGCTGCTCTGCATGTGTCCCTATAGTGTCAGGGTCAATTTATTCCGGAGTTTAGTAGAGCTATCTCGCCTTCTATCGACTCTTGTCATGGCCATGCTGTGCCACATAATTTGGCATAATGGTGCCGAGTTAGGCAGCCCTCAGAGGCATTACATGCATGATTGCCCCTGCTGTTTTCTGTCCATTGTCACGTGGGTGTTTCCCTATCCTTTCAGTCTGAGGTCCCAAGGTGTTTGGCAAGCTCTTCCCTGTGCGAGCCTTGGTCCCCTGAAAAGATGCGTGTTCGAGTCTCTCCATTGACTTCAAAGGGGTGTCGTTATTCGAGCGAGCACTCGATGCATTCGCGCGAAAAGTGTTCTCGATAACGCGAGTACCCGAGCATTTAGTGTTCGCTCATTCGTATTATAAGTTATCACGACAAAATGTTTGACAACAGTTGATATGTCACCATAGAGCTGAAGGCACGTGGATCCAATAAGTATGGAACCTGCATAAGAATCCATGGAAAAACACTCTGCCTTGATGATGAACTCAAAAATCTGATTTGATTAATGACAGTTTGTTTTCATCACCATATACTATACACCTTCATATTGAAAACAGCTTTCACTTGGACCCAAATTATTCAGGAAAAAAGGGAAACGGAAGAGTGATGTCACCTGTGAAGAAACCCAAGTTATCTAACACATTGTAAAAATGCAACAGGAAAAAATTCCAGATGCGGAAGGCGCTACTTTAAACTGAATTGTATTGTATATTACCAATCGGTATCCAACAGTGTATCGGTTTGACATTGAAGCCTTAATCAGGTTTGCAATTAAAAATATTTTGGACTGTCCACGGACAAGCGCATGGTGGCATGTCGGGGAATGCCTACAAGACTCATCTTTTTCTTTTGGGTGTGGACGTTGGACTGTTGAAATTATTATTGTGCGTACAGTTGGTTTATGTCTATGCATTATTGTCGGGTCATACAAGTTAGTAGACATACATTTCTGAACAGAAGATAAGGTGGGAGAACATGATTTGTTCATAGTATTGTTGTAGAGAGTGAATCTAAAACTAAGCCAATCGGTGACAATGGCATCAATGAGTTAAGTTCCATTTGCAGTCAGTACTTGAGAAACGACTCTATTGAAAATCTTTAGTTTTGCATTCCTAACCATGGATGAAATGTGTATCAAGCCGTATTGTTTACTCAGAGTGCCACACTCTTCCAATCTCAGTCATAACCATGTTGTGAAGTAGAGTTACATGCTGTAGTAATTAATTGAATTGGAAGTGCTGTGTTCAAACATTCCACATGCAATCTCCTAGAAAATCCTAAAAGGTTACCCAATATATCAACAGCTGCTCACAGCATGAATGCGTAATGAACTGCGTTAGTCTGCATTGTGCAGAGGGGTTGAATCCAACTACTCCCGTGCTTTCAATGGATCTAGAAATAAAGCTGCCCGTGAATCCTTCTCAACCCACCAAATGCTTAGACCAATACCAGCGCTTTAATGCGTGGTAATAGAAAGCCATGCTTATAAAAGAGCCATAGAGCCTCTGTTGGGGGAACTTTTCCCTTATGATTGTGAGTGGTACAAAATATTGATTGTCTTTTACTAATCCTATCAGGTATTTACTGTGTGAATGAAAATAAACAAAGTCTAGGTAGCAAAACCACAATTATTATGACGAGAGTAAGTTATATTGAGCCATGAAGCACAGTAACTACAGAGTTTACTTTATTCTCTGGCTTTTCCAAATAGTTAGGCAGTCACAAAAATTCGTGCATCAATAACTAGAAGAAATGAGAAAAAAAAACGTCTGCCTTCCTGAATACAAACACAGGGGCATCCATTCAGCTAGGGGGCAATGTTATTGCAAGGTGGATGAGCGCGTTTACTAACACAAGCAGATCATGTTACATATAGCTTACATCTGCTAAGTACCAGGACTTACGTCGTAAGACCAAGTCTCCTTTCAATGTAATCTACGAGGTGAATGTAAATATGCAGAAACATTCTTCCAGCAAGACTCCAGCACCTCTTAGGATACACGAATTTATGATATTTCCTAGCCTTGACTTTTCAAATACCATTTTATGTTTTTAAAACTTGCTTGCAAGGTTTTAACTATAGGGACATTTATTAATCATTAACGGCAAAATTAGGTAGTAATCTTGCACACTAAAATACACATTTATCAAGGCTTTTAGACAGTTCCGGGCACTGCTAAGGACGGTTCAGCAAAAGGGGGTGTGTCATATGTAAAGGGGCAGGCATCTTTTGCTTGGGTTTTGTGACAAAAAGGTCAGTGCACTACAAAAATATTGTTTGCTGATCCTGAAGAATTTTGTCCTTGGTTTTCTGGCATAAATGAAGCCGAAATAATAGAAAGTTCAAAGAACGCGTAGACTCTCGGATTATCATTCCAGCAAACAAAACTTGTATGAATTTTGTGTCAGAATAAGGCCCCTTCCACAGCTTGTGAGTGTGATAGCACGAAATTTTCATGCACACATTGCCAGGCGGTGCTTGCCTGGATTTCCTGGCCAAAACGCGTGCCAAACACGGAAATAATCCCGCCCAACCCCACCAGCCAACCCACGACATTGCATCAGTCAGTTTCTGGATGGTCAGGGGTCAGCGCACACACTCGAAGTGTGGAAGGGGCCTAACTTGCGTTTTTCACCATTCATGCGCTTTTCTGCATGTGCTTTGACGGCGCAGAATTTGCATTTGCACACTATTTGACCATTTTGTGGGTCAGATTTTATCTTTACCGTGGTGCCATTCGCGATCCGAAGCGGCGAATTTCGCTGCTCGTGGATGTCGGGGTCCCGGCGGGATTGGTATGAGGCAGTTCTTCCGCCGTCAGCTCAGGTGGCCGCTGCTGCGATTGAAAGTCATCTCATCGTCGCCGGAATGCACCACCTCGGACTCAGTGAGGTAGCGCTCCTCAAGCATACTTTTTCTGGTTTTATAAATTGCCGGCCGGTTGTTTTTTCCGCATACGGTCGGGTTTTACGGTTCGGCCACACACCCCGATTTCCGTCGCGGCATGCCGGCGTCCAATGCGCACATCCGATCGCCTGTGCGCCACAATCCGGGGCAATCAGGGTACATCGGCGCAAAATCGGAAATATTCGGTGGGTAACACGCTCGAATCGGGCCCTTAGTAAATGACGTCCCCTATGTTGTAACATGGGTTTTTCACACGTCATTTTTTCGATGCACATCAGCAGGTTTTTTTTAAAACTGACCGTGTTTCGTTAACAATATCGATAGTGCTCTATTTGCAAGTTCAAGCGCGTGAAATAATGCAACATATGAGTCTTTGTCGAATGGACCGCAATAATGGCGGCCAACGATCAATTGCCGATTTGAGTATGATCAACGCATTGAATTGATTAAATCAGTGAATTTGATAACATTGCGTATGAAAAAACTGAGACATCTGACTGAAACTGACTGACAGAAAACTGTAAGCAAAAATGATGCCAAATAAATTGCAAAATGTCAGGCTTTTCACTGACAAACCCTGACTCCGGCACCTCCTGATCAGACTCTGACATGTCGCAATGTCAAGTGTGGGAGGGGCCTAGCTGTCTAGTCTGAGGGCTCTCTTTATGAGCGGTGGTGCCACAGGCTTCGATTGCACATCATCTTTTGTTATGGTTAGTGTTCTGTTTTGAAATTCTTTATTTATAGTAGTGCCCACAGATTAACACGCGAGACAGCAGAACTCAGTCCCTGTCACCCTAATGAGGCTCACATCTAATGTCAACCCACAGTATCGTTTGGAGTGTGGAAGGAAAAATCAGGACAGTCGATCCCAGAGGGGGGAATCCATCTTCTAAGACACGGATGGAGAACCATACAAAACTTCTTTGAAGAGGTGTTGAATTGGATTGGACTTAAACACGGGACCCCAGCATGCGCAAGGCTTGTAGTGATAACTTACACTTTGCCACTGTGTGCCCCATGTAGTGCACATTTTGAAATCTGCCCCATTGAGTTTGTAAATAGAATATCCACGATTTTTAGTAAATCAAACATTTTCTTGATGTGGTTGTTTCAATGTGGTTTTCTTAAAGATATGTATCCCTCTATCACAGGATCCAGATGGTTTCAACTCGATAGGAGCCCCTCACAAGCAGCAGAACGAAAAAACCATAAACTTCCCTGAGCGTTCCCATACGGGGGACTGTCCGATAGCTGTCGGAACCGGCACAATTAGACATAATCCAATATTCTAGAACAAAGGCAAGATATTTCTTTTAGTTTATTGGGGGGAACACGTCTTTAGGTTTTTGTAGAAAGGTGCGGGCCATCAAAGTCCACAAGCTGTGACACCTTCATGCCCCTCCATGCCCACATGGCAAGTCAGTGGTAATATCACCATTTTTGCATTCGAATTTGCTATTATTGTCAGGTGTCTACTCCGGACAGAATTACCCAATTTTGCTAGTTTGAAGGAGACAAAACTGCCATTAGTGTGACTTATTAAGGGCTTTACCTTCTCCATATCAAGGTAATCTGTCTACCGGGCTGAGATGTCGTCTCCTCTTCCTGTTTGTGTACAAAGCTTGCGAGGAGTGTTAATAACTTCTCCCTGGCTATAGTATGTCATGGCATAACATTTCAAACATCAAGTAAAAGGGGTCATAAACTCTCACTGCCCCAGAGCTGGTGTAAAGACTGAGATGAAAGCTCATAGGTCATCCCACACGACAGACACTAAGCAGGATCACATACAATTCTCATACATTCTCATTTGATTACTAGGTCCATCACACAGTGCTGTAATATGGAAGGCCATGAGCTAGTTGCCGTTTCTGGAGCAGAGACAGGCATAATGTAAGGGACATGGTATAGTGGCAACACAAGATAGCAGCAGGTACTTTCCTGTACAGATGAGCTCACGCTCCCCTCTCATCTGAAATTGCAGGCATGGGGGGGCGGTGGGTGGGGGGGTGGCTCCTTTCTCTAGCCCGGATTGCAGCTCATGGCTCCTTTCTCTACCCAGATTGCAATCATGGGACTCATTTTATTACCCGGATTGCCGCTCATGGCTCATTTCTCTATCCAGTTACAGCCTCAGGTTCCTTTTCTACTCCGGATTGCAGCTCATGGCTCCTTTCTACCTCAGATTGCAAACTCAGCTCATTAATCTAACCGGATTGGGCTCTGGCTCCCTTTCTTACCCGGATAGAAGCCTCATGGCCCTTTTTGTTCACACTGGCATTGTGAAATAGATCCTAGAGAGAATTCCTAATTGAGAAATATGTTACAAAGAGTTCACCAACTCCCTTTCAAAAACTGAAAATACTTAAATCACGGTACAGCTATAGAGAAATGTCGCACCAAATGATAACTTTCTAAAGTAAACTTCAAAATTAAGCAAGGGATACAGCCGTATTCAACGCAATGAGGACTGATTGTAATTCTGTTTCTGGTAGTAATGTCGTTTCATGCAGTTGCATATATAATGTAATATCTAAAAAAAAAATAATAAAAGAAACGAAATAGAAAAAAAAAGCAACTCGCGCTCGAGGATGTTCGGGGGATCATCATTAACAGCTATTCTTTATTCCACTATTTAACGTGGGTACACCAGCATGGAATAAGCTTGATGCCCACACGTTTCAAGGCTTAGCTCTGACTTTTTTTTAATCTTCTGCTCTTAAGGGAGGGAGACGCATCAGTGGTATTCAGGTTTCAATGGTCTGTCAGAAGCTACTGCCATTCTTAGTATGTTAAGATGAATTATGAAAATGTTGAGTGAAAAAAAGCATACAGGAGACATGTGACTAGCTTTCTTTTCTAAAAGCTATCGTTGGCCTGTGATATTTTAATACATCAGAGGCTAAATGCTGATATATATCACATTACATACAATGCATTTCATTGCACTATGTGGGGAATTATTAAAGAACGTGGTGTTTGAACGTCAGTATCTATAAAACCTTGTCCGCCCACAGCTCTACAGTGGCTACAGTATCAGGACGCTTAGTGGATACGGATGTAAACTCTGCCAGACACTGAACTGTTGACCAGATCGAATCTTGGAGTTCTATGCTATAGTCTTGTGTGGGGTTCAATCTGGTGGCCCTCCCTCCACCCGCTCTTCATGAAACACACCATGCGGGTCAGAGAGGCCCGAAAAACTAGTAAGAAGGGGAGAATCATGTGTTTTCTCCACCCGAAAAATGCGGAGAAGGATAGTGCAATTCCCCATGTTCACGGAACAATAGGCGCTCATTTAATAAGAAAAGGCCGTGTGTCTGTTTTGTCAGACTATTGCAATTACTTCTAGGCAGATGGCTTGCAGTGTATTAGAAGGGGTCCACGCCACATTGTGTTGCACGCGACCGTTCTGTGGAACCAGATGCACTGTGCTTATGCGAAGGTGCAAGTGAAATGTCTGTGATCTCAGTGAACCTTGCACCAGATTTAACATGCACAGTCCGACAGGAAGTGTGTGCCACAAATGTTAAGGTACACCAAAACTGCACGGCGGTGCGACAAGTATGTTAAAGGGGAGTGTGGTTGGCAACGGATTGGATTCTGGGCGCAAAGCGGCTGACTCAGACTGAGCGCGGGATTGAACTTTCAAATTGTGTTGCAGGAATATAGCATTAGATGCGACAGGAAGAAGAAGGGTAACTCTGGTGGACCTGTGGGGAAGCGCTCACATGCAGCGATATTGGAGAACAATCTAGTGAATCGCCACCACGCTGCACTATCATCCGACAATGCCCCAAAAAACTTCGGGGACTCTCCGGACAGCTAAGTGAATGTGCCCTAATATGTCCTTATTTCAATCTTTTTTTTCATTCACATTTACAACACATGCACCGATTCTGCAGCATTGCAGGCCAGTCCACATGGTCCCCATAGTACATCGTAAACTGAGTTTCTGTATGTAAGTCAATCTTTTTACTGGAAAAATGTGGTGGAATTTGTTTTCTGTATCATACCAGCAAATAATAAAGATTTATCAAGAATAAAGAAAATTTATACCTGCCTGTTCTCAAATTTGGTACATTGTTACATCAAAATGGCCAATACATAATGCGTGAGTAAAACAGTGCCGACAACACCGTCTGCCAAGCGGCTAATGGCTTACCAACGTGCAGGGTAACTCTGTAACCCTAAGAAGTGGCAAACATCATGTGGATAGGAGGAGCAACTAGTCACAACAAGTCTATAAACCCTGGCAACTGTACAAATGTAAGAATTCTACTCACTTTATATCGAGCCATAAGCATACCTTGAGTATTTCTGTAGCACAAACAATACTCCTGATATCCTAGACATAAAACGAGTTACTCCTGTATAACAGCCATAAACAATACTCCAGTACTATCCTAGCCATAAACACATTCCTGTATTATAACAGCCATAACGACGTTCTTGGTCTCTAGCCCACAATACTCCTGTATATCATAGACCTAAATATATCCTCTGTATATTTAGACATAATGCAAATTTCCTGTATATCCATAGTCATAAACATTACTCCTGTTATAAACAAAGCCATTAAACAAGAATTTGGATATCCTAGGCATAAACAATACCCCGTATTAACAGCCATAAACAATACACCTGTATATCAACAGCCTGATATAAACCATATCCCTGTTATATCCCTACGCATTAAACATTTACTCCTGTATATACTAGCCATAACCAAGTACTCCAGTATATAACAGCCATAAACATTACTCCTGATTTATCGTAGCGCATAACAATACCCTGTATATAAACGCCATAAACAATACCCCTTAATAACAGATCATAAACATTACTTCCGTATATCCTAATCATAAAAATTAATCCTGATATACTTAGCCATAAACATATATGTCCTGATATCTAGCAATAGACAAGACTCCCAGTATATAACAGCGCATAAAACATTACCCGGTTATCCTAGCAATAAACAAAGACTCCAGTATATCGTAGCCCATAAACAAATACCCCTGTAATACAGCCATACAATTATCTCAGTAATATCCTAGCAAGGACAGATACACCAGATAACAACAGCCATAAAACAAGAACTCCTGTATATAAGCCAACCATAAGAAAGATCCAGTATATAAACGCCCATAAACCTACTCCTGTATATCCTAGCCATAAACAATACTCCTGTATATAACAGCCATAACAACTACTCCAGTATTATAACAGTCCATAAACAATATTCCTGTGATATCCTAGCCATAAGAAACAATACATCCTGTATATCCTAGCCAGTAAACATTATCTGTATATCTATGCCATAAAATGGAACTCCTGGTTTTCCATTTTGTATTTCAAGTAGAAGCTCTCCAACAGGTTTAGATGACAAAATTTGTCTCAAAGATAAACTAAAATTATATATGAATAGCCACTTGTCAATTTTGACAGAAAAGGACGCAAACACACTAAAACTCCAAAAGTGTACACTTTATTTGGAAGCTACGGTTAAATGGTTGTTTCTCAAAGATCTCACAGTTTACATAGTATTACAAACTGATCACTAAGATGCAGCTGTCGAAAATGAACACTATTTATATACGCGGAATCTGAAGCTTAGCACCTGAAATATTTCAATACTGCACCCATGTGCGTCCCACGAGCACCATATAAGGTGCAAATGTGATTGACTTTCCAGCTTCATTGCAGTGTGCTGTTTGTGTGATGATCTGATAAGAAGGTACAATTTTATTTTTCTTGCAAATTTAATAGCTATCATATTTATAATGAGAGTTTTTCTTACAGCACTGCTTTGAGGTCAATCAGGATTTTTTATAGAGGACGATCCGGATCATGTACATATACAGGAATTTTACTCTTAGAAAAAATGATAGCCATCATATTTTCACCTTCCATATAGAACAAACATGATAAGTTCATGGCCAGGCAGTAAATACAGTACCGGGATTATTCTGCACGTGAAAAGTCGACATTAATGAGAATGTGTATACTGGATGACTGAGAAATATATGTCAGAAACAGATCTTATGTATGCATAGGAATAAGAAGCATTAAACACCTTACTTCTAAAGATTAAAAAAAATAAAGCTGGGAAGGTTATGTATTATCAACCTCCTACATAGGTCCACAGATGCTGATTGATGATCACACAATGGTCTTCCTTTGTAATATATGGAAAGATTAGTTCGGCAGAGGAGAATACAATGATGTTAACAAGCGTTCAGGTCAGGATTCACAGAGAACTGGATCAAAGCCAGCGAGTACCCCTTCTATGACTGGTCATATAGATTGGAATCGTTACAATACCTCCAAGGCTTACACCTCTCGTTGGCTTCTCATAACTTTTTAAAGAGTGTGTCATCTTCTTAAATTTTGTATTTCACCCCCAATGAAGGCAATGGACTATATGAATAGTAACACTTACTCATTTGTACCAGGCAATCCAGGACTGTTGGTTTGCTATGGTCCAGTCTGTTGTGATGTTGCAACTGGGTAACGTAATATTAGGTGACATACCAGATTTTGCCCTAAACACAAATATATGGTATGAAGGACGGATCAAGCGGTGGTGGGGGCCCCTGGGTGCAAACTGGTAAAGGGCGCCCGGGCGTTAAATGGTGGGGCCCTTCAACAATGTTTTAGGATAGTATCTAGCCAGCCCCTATGGTATTACCAGCCTGCCAGCCTCTTATATGTCCTTGTCAGCTCCTGTAGTATGATACCTGCCAGGCAAGTCTGGAAAAAACTTGGTGGGGCGCCATTTAAGAAGTAGAAGCACGCTCATTAAGTCCGGACCCCGGCCTGTATATTATAGATATATCGTATATATAATTATATATATAATACAATAATGTAATATAATGCGAAATATCCAAAAACATTGATAGTTCTTCACAAGATTTGATTCGAAATTTTGACTAGGTGACTACTGCCATGAAAGATAGTTTCACCACTAACAAAGTTAGGCCCTCTCCTGGTGGATAGGGCCTAACTTGCGATTTAGTAAGTGGGTGGTTCAGTGATGGATCCCCAGCTGTGATCACGAGAAAAAGGGGTCTAAGGACCCCATTTTGACCCCACGGACACATCCCCGAACGAATTGACTACATGCATGGTTCAAAGCTGCCCAGTGTACAGGTAAATGGAGACCCCACCGATTAGGCCCTATCTATGGGGATCCAATACTGAATTGTTGGGTTGACCCCGTACAAGCCACAAAGAGCTTATTTGGTTAGTCTCAGAACAACACAGAGAACAGAGATTCTGCCATACGAGAAGCGTGGCTGTAACTACATTAGCTTAATCAGTGACTGCACTATGATGAGATGTGTCACATTTGATAAGATTTGGTGTACTATAGATGAAATCTGTGGCTCACCTCGGAAACCAGAAAATGGGAGAAATTAAGCTACACAAGATTCCTTGTTGACTTACATGCGGTTCTGGGAAGGTGTTTTACAGTACCCGTATCTGGTAGCATTCAATGACATTACATTAACTATGCTTATGTCAATTGGTGTGTATGGCATCTTACAAATATAAGAACATAATTGTATTTGGAAATAAAAAGTGATAATTAGCATAGGATGCTGCTGCCATCCCCTTCATATCCCCTTCAATTGGAAGTCTCCCGAAATATATGGAGGCAAGCTACCATATCTACTCAAGTTAAGCCTGTTTTCGCAAGAAATAATGTGCTGGAAACCAAAACTCGGCTTATACTCGAGTAAAAAATATACTCAAAAACTACCTGTCGGCTTCCCTCCTAGCTTGGCTATATACTGGGGGGGGGTTGGATGTATACTGGGGGCCAGGGGCTGGCTATATACTGGGGGATATGGGGTTGCAGGCTATATACTGGGCGGCGCAGTGGCTGGCTATATGTACTATGCTGTGGTTGGGTCCGGCAACGGCTATATACGGGAGAGGGCGTGTGACCAAATGCATTTCCCACTCTTACTGCTTTGCTCGCAGTCAATAGGTTTTCCAGGTTTTGTGTGGTAAAATTAGGGCGATCGTAATAACTTGGTCTTGTCTTATACTCAGAGTATATAAGGCATTGATATCAAATGAAACCAAATTTTACTCCAAGACAAAGGAAAAAAACCTAGCCTGCGGTTAAACTATTCATTACGCAACAGCAACACGCTTTCGGCATTAAGGGATTGTGATAACACTATTGTGATTGTGAAATCTTTTATGATCGTAAAGAATAAATGATATTTTCGGATGTTTTACTTTTCCAACAGGGACCAATTGACCCAAACATCGGTAAAGCAACTTCGGTGGTCTGGCCTTTCATAGCCAGGGATTCTATGGGAATCTTTGGTAAGACCTGAGATATACTGTTTCCACAGGCAGAAAACAATCGAACTTGAGAACTGGAGTAATAATAATTAATAATATATTCATTATTATTACAGATTACGTGGCGCTGCATAGATTTGCACAAATCAGTCCCTGTCCCAATAGGGTAACAATCTAATCAATCTGCACTATGTTTTGGAGTGGGCAGGCAAAAAAGCCCAGAGGACCCGGTAGGAAACCCACACAAACACGGAGAGAAGATACAATTCTGCCGAGTTGACCTAAGGCGGACTTGAACCCAGGACCAGTGATGCAGAAGCTGCTAGTTCTAACCACTGAGCCACCTGCTGGCCAGCTGAGTAGTACCTTGAGGAATCGAGCAAAAAACGTAAAATTATAATATAATAGTCTTTATTTATATAGCTCCACATATTCATAGCGCTTTACAGATTCTGGGGGACATATAGAAATATATATACAAATACTAAGCCTTACACAGTAAATAACAGCTATAACTTAAGTGGCAAGATTTGTGTAGTAAGCTTCATATAGAAACATCCAAAGCAACTTTATTGTAAATGCCAGCAAGGGGGTTCTACAAAGTACAGGCAGTTACATACAGATTATCGTAGGTTGTTCTAAGTTGGGGAATTTGCATGTAAGTCGAAACTGTTATGTTTATCATTGTAACTCAGCCACCTACATTTAGAGACCAGTACACGCGGTCCGAGCGTGACAGAATCTGGTGACAAAGTGGATTTTAAAAGATTGGGTTGTTCATTAAGAGCCCAGGATATGAACAAAAAGATTCTTGCAGACTACTTTAAAATAGGTCACTAGCTGATCTTTGAAGGCTAAACTACAGTAAATTACCAACATTTAGAGTAGTTGTGGTCATGGGGTCATCTGTAAGTTGGATGTCTTAGAGTGGGCACCACCTGTACTGACTTTAGTGGGATTAAACAGACACACACACAAACTGAAGCTTTTAGTACAATTTTGATGCACATGATTGTTGTTGCGCTAGGAAAAGAAGAATTCAGTTTTTAATCAGGTTATTGTAATATACAATCCATCCAAAAAATCCAATTCCTTCACTTATTGTGAGCATTGTATAAAAAACACAGAAAATGACTAGGGGTGTGAAATACTTTTGACAAGTCACGAACTATAACTTTTATAGCTAATGAGCGTTGGTGGGACTTGCTTTTGTGTTTAGGCCAACTTAGGCACCTTTTTTTTTTAAACGTGTGTTTAGCATGTTGGATATGTGGTTACACATACAAAATGTGCAGGGTTTTAATCTATCTAAAAGTTTTAAAAAGTATTGGGTTTGTTTGACAAAAATAAACAGTTCCCAGTTTGGAAACCACTTTGAATCGTTCCATACGGATATAGAACAGTATCAGTTATTCTGGTTGCTGTGTGGGTGTAGCGGGACAGGTTGAATAATACACAAGACAAAGGTGGAGCATTCAGAACAAAGACCCCTCAATTGCTCATCGTAAAACTGACAGCAAGAAAAACAAATTTTATGATAAATTCGACATACGAATTGCTAGAACAAGACACAAAGTAATATTTTTTTTTTTCCTTTTACGCGTGTGACATTAGAAAAGTTATATATAGTTGACATAAATTCATATTAACTTTCAAGTTAAGTTTTCCAAAAAATAATTCCGCGTCTCCGAGACTTCATAAAACCTATTGTAATGACTCCAATAAAACAGACCACGACTTGAGCTAAGGAAAAGGAAGACAGACTGATCACAAATGCATTTTGTCTTCTAGGTTAAACTCCACTGCCCTCTCAGTCAGCCTCCCAACTCTCGACACGGACGGGAATTACAGACATGTTTTGCTTGCACAATTTGGTTTGGGATGACAGACTATGATTAATTAATGCACTAGAACACAACGACAAGCTGATTAATTAAACTCATCTTAAAATTTGGCTGTACCTCGGACACATTAGCGGACATGAAATATAAAGATATAACACTGGCCCGAAAAGTGTATGAACAAAACACTTTGTCTCTTTTAATAAAAACAACTGGAGCAACACACGGGTCTTTTGTTATGGTTTATCAAGGGTTTGGGAATTAAGCAGCCTCAGAGGCATCCATGCATGCTGCCCCTGCTGTTTCCTGTCCATTTCCGTGGTGTTTCCATCATTTTCTGAGGTTTTAAGGTGTTTGGCCAAGCTTCCCAGTGCAGAGCCTTGGTCCCGTTGAAAAATGCTCGAGTCTCCCATTGACTTCAATGGGGTTCGTTATTCGAGACGAGCACTCGAGCATTTTAGTGCTCGCTCATCTCTAAAGACAGCCCTGATAGGAATCTGACAGGAGAAAGGGATACAAACACATTAACAGAGCATATTGAATTAAACATTAAATAGTTACAGATTTTGATAATTCTTCTAGATTTTTATATTGATACAGCATGTAATTCTTTGTATTTTTAATCTACAATTCATATTCTTGAAAATTTTTTAAGTTTTCTCTGCTCAAATCTACAACTTATACACTTATTTTATTGCAGCTCATGGCTCCTTTCTCTACCCAGCTTGCAACTCATGGCTCATTTATCTACCCGGATTGCAGCTCATGGCTCGAAAATAGCCAAAGGAGAATACAAAGAAGCTTATTACGCCTACAGTAGCGTCTTATGTATATTTGATTTCTGGTTGATCTGCTGGTGGCTGTACTTTTGCAGTGCATGTATAGCCAATTCTACGCAATTTGTAGTGAGACTGCGACCGCTGTTGTTCTGCCCGCTTAGTGACGCACATATCCATAGCAAAGACGAAGTGGGGAAATTTCGTAGGGGTTGGATTTCCATTAGGCACTAAATCAGTGTCATCTCATCTGCGTAGTAGTGTGCTTTATACGGCTAGAAAATAGCCATAGGAGAATACAAAGAGCTACTTACGCCTACAGTAGCGTTCTATATATTGGGATTTTATGGTTGATCTGCTGGTGGCTGGACTTTCTGCGAGTGCATGTACTAGCCAAGTCGGGAGCAATTTGTAGTGAGACTTGACGACCGGGCTGTGTCGCCCGCTTAGTTGAAGCACATATCCATAGAAAAGACGACCGAAGTGGGGAAAAGTTAGAGTAGGGGTTGGATTTCAATTAGGCACTAACTTCAGTGAATCTCATCTGGCATAGTAGTGGCTTTGATTCTTTGCTAAAAATAGCCATCGGAGAATACAAAGAGCCTTACTTACGCTGGACAGTAGCGTTCTAATATTTGATTTCTGGGTGATCTGCTGGTGGCTTGTACTTTCTGCGTGGCAGGTACTAGCCAATACTGACGCAAGCAATTTTGTAGTGAGACTTGCGACCGCTGTGTTCTGCGCGTAGTGAAGCAAATACCATAGCAAAGACCAGAAGTGGGAGAAAATTTAGTAGGGGTTGGATTTCATTAGGTACTAAAACTCTCAGTTGTTCATATCATCTGGGCATAGTAGTGTGCTTTGATACTTGGCTAGAAAAATAGCCATAGGAGAATACAAAGAGCTTACTTACGCCTACAGTAGCGTTCTTATATTTGATTCTGGTTGATCTGATGGGGCTGTACGTTCTGCAGTGGCATGTATAGCCAATCTGAGCAATTGAGTGAGACTTGCGACCGATGTGTTCTGCGTTAGTGACACATATCCATAGCAAAGACCGAAGTGGGGAAATTTAGTAGGGGTTGGATTTCAATAAGGCCTAACTCAGTGTCATCTCATCTGGCCATAGTAGTGTGCTTTGATACTGGAAGGAAATAGCCATAGGCAATAGGATAGCAGTTGTTTGGTTTTAAAACTCAAAAAAAAAACAAAAAAAACAAAAAAAAAAACAAAAAAAAACAAAAAAAACCCAAAAAAAACAAAAAAAAACAAAAAAAGTTAAAAAAACAAATAAAGTAACTCTCATTTTAAAAAATGTTTAACACGAGGGGCATAGGGTTAGAGGACGAGGGCGGCGGGGACGTGGGACGTCAACTCTGCAGGGTCAGAGGCCGTGGTCATGGCGCGGGGTTGAGACACCACCTGCTGATGAGGGAGCAGGGAAACGCCGCAGAGCTAAACTCCCTAGGTTCAGTTTGAAGTTACTGGGACTCGTGGTTAGAGCACTGTGAGGCCATAACAGTGCGAACAGGTGATGTGTGGATTGCTGACAATGCTTCGGGCAATTTGTCCACCACCAGTCAGTCTTCCACGCAGTCAACCCATGTCACCGAAATCGCCACTCCTCCAGATCCTGCACCTCAGCATCATCCCCCCCAGTCTGCCCCCCCTCCAGGAAAATTTGGCATCATTTGAACCGGCATACTCTGAGGAACTTGTTTTCTGGACCCTTCCCCACAGTCACAAACCACTTGTCCGGTTGCTGCTGAGCAATTTTCCTGATTGCCCAGGTTTTCCACAAATAGTCACAGTCTGGTGGGTGTGATTTGGATTTTTTTTTGGACCTTCTTGACGTAGCGGAAGGTGTTAAAGAGGTGTCGACGATTGAGGAGGGAACGAGTGTTCAGACAGGTGGGAAGTTGCTTGTCAGGGGCCCGGAAGTCCGAGGGGGGAGCAGACTGATGGGATCGGAGTGACGATTGAGTAGTGACAGACCCAAGCTGGGTGAGAGGGGCGGTGAACACAGTTGTTCTGAGACGGAGGGAGAGTCTGACCAGATACAGGTGTGGAAGAGGTCAGGGTGGGGCAGACGGAGGGCAGGGCAGAGTGGTGCATCACGCAAATAGGTTCAACTAGTGAAGCTCCCGTGGCGGGGCTTTGCGGCGGAGGATCTAGGATCTTCAGAAGTTGCGGAGTTCTTAAGAACGAACCGGAGATGACGACGGACTTGTGGTGTGCAAACATTTGCCAAGGACCGAGGAACTCAGCAGGGGTTCCACCCACTACTAGCTTTAAATACCATCAGTATGCGCAGGGCATGAATGCTTAAAACCACTCGTGGCAACAAGCACGTTCACTCGGGCCGTGCCACACCATGCTCTCTTTCCCCTTGTCAGCTGCTAGTCAGCCTCCCTGCCCAGGACCCTGACACAAAAATACCCCATGTCGCCTCACACGATCCTCCACAGCACCCACCAGCGTACAGCTATCATACCCCAGACGAGGTAGTGGAAACGCAAAATAGTGCAACCCACCAGCACGCCAACGTTCCCTTAATGGTGCACTCTCAGATTGCTGAACTGGACGATGCTGCCTATAGGCTTAGTAGAGACCGAGCCTTTCTAGCAACCTCATGGCGGCGGCCGGCCCTCGGTATTGGTCCCCAGCCGCCACTATCTTCCGATGTGCCGTCCCAGCCTGCACCCAGACGTGTCAGGACAAAACACCGTGCCCTGACCAACGCCGTTTCTGACAAGGTCCACGACGGAACACGTGGACGAGTGATGCCGGGCAGGGCCACTTATATATCGGGACGGCACATGGGTTAACTTGTGGAGGCTGGGACCGAGTCGACCCTGGGGCTGCTCGATACTGCCGACGCCGAGGATTGCGGGGCCTAGCCTCGGTCCAGGTCTCAAAGGCCTACTATACCTCCTCCCACCCCTCCTCCACCTCTCCTCCTCCGAATTACCATCCGTGGGCATGGCGCCATCGTCGTGGTAGCTTCTAGGCACACAGCAGTGCCGTGCGGCTAAGCGACAGCAGGCGGGTGCGAAACTGCTGAGCCTAGGCGATAAAAGGCACACGCCCAAGAGCTATTACGGGCATATTCCACATCAAAGTTGTTAACTTGTCGCCACCCTGCGTGTGCTAACCACCAAATATATACTTGGCAAACTTTCCATTAGGGATATTATTTCAGCGCTATTGCAGCGTATGCTGTTTAATTCCCCTCCCCGCCATATGCCTAAACTTATACGAACGCTACTTACACGTGATTCTATACCAAAAGGATATCTTAGAAGTGCTGTGGGGAGTAGCCTAGAGGACATGGGGCTGGATTGGCGAAAAGCGTCGCCTGCTGGAGCGCGCAGCTCCATCCCACAAGATCCAACTCTAAACACAGTTGCGCATTAGCTGCTACTATAGTTCATGCTCCATAATAATGAATAATAATATTTATAAGTCGGTCATCATATTCTGTAGACGCTTTACAAAATAATAGGAAACAAATGCAAATGAATGTACGACAGAGCAACATTTTGTATGGACACAACAGGAGTGAGGTTCTCTGCTCGCCAGAGCTTACGGTTTATGAAAGATGATGGGGCTAATCACGAGGTAAAGAAATATTAATGGTCAAGCATCTTCTTTAGGGAATAGAAAAAAATATATAAAGAGAATGCTGTCGCTTGAACCACCAGCCGTATCTTATATACCAGGTCCCGTTGAACGGGTGAATGGGACTGGCAGAGAGTTGGTGCCTGTGGTTGCTGGATAATAGATGGAGGACGACACAGAGGGTTAGTAGAAGAGTAAAACTTATGCAAGTTAATGAAGTGTTTAGGTCTTGCCTAAAGAGAAAGGAGGTAGGTATGGGGTGTTAAGATGACGTTTGAACGTGAGAGGTAGAATAGTTGTAGTCTGTATCGCGGGCAGGCATTCCATAGAATTGGTAGCAGCGTCTAGAGAAGCTATGGAGACGCGGTAATTCCAGTGGGAGGTCGCCCCACTAGGGTAGATGTAATCTAAGATCACTGGGGATCATAAGAGACGGGTTGGGCGATAGACTGAGATAAGCAGAGGAGAGGTCGTAGGGGGGCAGCCATTATACAGAGCTTTATGGAATGAGGGTATTTATTATTTACACTGTATTAAAGGAGACTGGCAGCCAGTGCCAGACGAACTGGCATGAACCTGTAAGCATACATGGTCCCCTTATAACGGCTGTGTCAGGCAGAATTTTGGGTGTTTTCATGGCTTCCATGTTAAAACTTGTCGTCGCACTGCTGTGTAATCCACAAATATACTGGCAAAACTTTCATGTACCGAATTTATTGAGCGCTATTGACTCCACTCCTTGGGTTCCTCTCTGACACCCATGGTTTGGAAGCCTGAGTCCAATTAGGGTATGTCGCCATGCGACTCTCTACTAGCCGCTGCCGCTGCCTCTGCATGCTGTCCCCTATAGTGTCAGGGTCAATTATTGGATGTTTAGATGCTATCTAGCTTCTTCTGTCACTCTTGTCATGGCCATGCTGTTGCCCATAATTTGGCATAATGGTGCGATTAGGCAGCCCTCAGAGGCATCCATGCATGTTGCCCCTGCTGTTTGCTGTCCATTTCCGTGGTGTGTTTCCCTCCTTTTCTGAGGTTCCCAGGTGTTTGGCAAGTACTCTTCCCTGTGCGAGCCTTGGTCCCCTGAAAAATGCTCGAGTCTCACCATTGACTTCAATGGGGTCGTTATTCGAGACGAGCACTCGAGCATTCGCGGAAAAGTTCGTCTCGAATAACGAGTACCCGAGCATTTTAGTGTTCGCTCATCTCTATTCATAAGTTATCACGACAAAATGTTGCAACAGCTATTTGATATGTCATCCATAGAGCTGAAGGCACTGGATCCAATAAGTATGAACCTGCATGAGAATCCATGGAAAAACTCTGCCTTGATGACGTGAACCAAAAATCTGACTTTTTAATGACAGTTTTGATTTTCATCCATATACTACTACACCTTCATATTGAAAAAGCTTTCACTTGACCAAATTATTCAGGAAAAAAATGGGAAAGGAAGAGTCGATTCACCCTGTTGTAAGCGTGATGACTCAATGTAGCCAGGGAGCCTGGAAAGGAAGAACAAAAGGGCACAAATTTGAGTAAGGTTTTTTTATAGTAAGAATGGTATTAAAAGCAAGTATGGAAGCTCATGTTATGTAACTCTTTGTAATGACATGTAGCAAGAGTTTTGTTATCCTCCTTGTTGTACACACAGAGAACGGGGATGGTTTTCCAGTGAAAGGAACCCAAGTTATAACCAATGTAAACATGCAACAGGAAAAAATTCCAGATGCGGAAGGCGCTACTTTAAACTGAATCTGTATTTGTATATTACAATCTCGGTTCACAACGTGTATCGGTTTTGCATTGAAGCCTTCATCAGGTTTGCAATAAAAATATTTTGACTTCACGACAAAGCAGCCATGGTGGCCATGTTCCGGGAATGGCCTACAAGATCATCTTTTTCTTTCTTGGGTGTTCTGATAAATAATTTTCCCTTTCAATTCTCACTATTCATAATGTAAACTCTGTACTATTACCACATCTACAGTGTGCAGTAAGATTAGTTCATACAGACCAGGACCTCGAGTAGCAATAGTTTATCCCCAATTACATCAGTTTGGTGACTGCCCATCTACTGGACTTGACGTTGACGTTGGCTGTGAAATTATATTGTGCGTACAGTTGGTTATTATGTGTCTAATGCATCTTGTCGGGTCTACAAGTAGTAGACATTACATTTCTGAACAGAAGATAAGGTGGGAGACAATGATTTGTTCATTAGTATTTTGTAGAGAGTGAATCTAAAACTAAGCCAATCAGGCTGACAATGGCCATCAATGAGTTAAGTTTCCATTTGCAGTCAGTACGGTGAGAAAACGACTCTATTGAAACTCTTTAGTTTTGCAATCATAATCCATGGATAATGTGTATAAAGCTATTGTTCTACTCAGCAGTGCCCACTCTCCAATCTGCAGTCATAACCATTTGTGAAGTAGCGTTTTCATGGCTGTATAATTAACATGAATTGGAAGTGCTGTGTTCAAACATTCCACATGCAATCTCCTAGAACTCCTAAAGGTACCATATATCAACAGCTGTCACAGCATGAATGCGTAATGAACTGCGGTTTAGTCTGCATTTGTGCAGAGGGTGATCCAACTACTCCCGTGCTTTCAAATGGACCTAGAAATAAATCTGCCCGTGAATCCTTCCACCCACCAAATGCTTAGACCATATATCCAGCGCTTAATGCAGTTGTAATAGAAATGCAATGCTTATAAAAGAGCCATAGAGCCTCCTGTTGGGGGATTTTCCCTCTATTGATTTTGAGTGGGTACAAATATTGACTTGTCTTTTTACTAATCTTTCAGTATTTTACTGTTGAAAAAACAAAGTCTAGGTAGAAAACCACCAATTATATGAACGACAGTCATATTTATATCTATAAATTGCACGTACTACAGAGTTTACTTTTTATTCTCTGGCTTTTCCAAATAGTTATGGCAGTCACAAAACTCGTGCCATTGAATACAAAACCTGAGAAAGAAAAAACGTCTGCCTTCCTGAATACAAACACAGGCCCATTCAAGCAGGGGCAATGTTATTGCAAGGCTGGTAAGAGCGTCTTTATTACACAAGCAGACATGTTAATATATGCTTACATCTGCTAAGTACAGTACTTACGTCTTAAGACAAGTCTCCTTTCAATGTAATCTACAGAGGTGAATGTAAATATGCAGAACATGTCTTCTAGCACAGCTTCCAGACCCTTACAGGATACAGAATTTTATAGAATTTTCCTTACATTGACTTTCAAATACCATTTTATGTTTTTTTAAAACTTGCTTTGCAAGGTTTTAACTAATAGGGGACATTTATTAATCCATAAACGGCAAAATTATGCAGTAATTTGCACTAAAAACACATTTATCAATGGTTTTAGACAGTTTCCGGGCACTGCTAAGACTGGTTCAGCAAAAGGGGTGTGTCATATGTAAAGGGGCAGGACTTTTTCTTGGTTTTGTGACAAAAAGGTCAGTGCACCAAAAATAATGCTGATCCGACAGAATTTTGTCCTTGTTTTCTGGCATAAAGTAAGCCAAATAATAGAAAGTTCAAAGAACGACTAGACTGATTTATCATCCAGCAACAGACACTTGTAGGAATTTTGTGCAGAATAAGGCCCCTTCCACACTTGTGAGTGTGATGCACTGAACTTTCATCACACATGCAGCAGGTGCTGCCTGGATCTTTCTGGCCAAACGCTGCAAACCGGAACTGAACTGACATGCTGAGTTCAGTTCTGGAGGTCCAGAGGTCAGCGCATCACACTCGCAAGTGTGGAAGGGGCCTAAGGCAGGGGCCTGAGGCCCCTTCCACACTTGCGTTTTTCACGCGCGTTTTCTGCATGTGCTTTTGACGCGCAGAACTTGCATTGCACTCTGACCCATTGTAATCAATGGGCTTTTTCACAGTTGCATTTTTTTTCATGCACACACGCAGGTTTTTTTTTAAACTGCCGTTTAAATCTTGAAATGCTCTACTTTTGCAAGTCACGCGCGTGAAAAATGCACCATACAAGTCTATGGAGACGCATATGCCCACGCATCAATTGCCATAGAAAAGATAGATCTCAGCCCTTTATCTGCGCGTGAAAAACGCATTGAAATTGCATTGAAATCGCATTGAAATTGCATTGAAAATGCGCATGAAAAACTGAGACACTGAACAAACTCTGACTGAAAACTGTAACAAAATGATGCAAAATGCAAAATGTCAGTTTTTCACTGACCAAACCCTGATCGCACCCTGATCAGACTCTGACGTGATCTGCAATGCAAGTGTGGGAGGGGCCTAAGACTGTCTAGTCTGAGGGCTCTTTCACATTAGCGTTGGTGCACAGCTTCGATTGCACATCAATTGCATTTTGTCTATGTTGTGTCTCTGTTTTAAATTCTTTATTTATATAGTGCACACAGATTACACAGCGCTGCACAGAACTCAGTCCCTGTCCCCAATGGGGCTCACAATCTAATCAACCTACCAGTATGTTTTGGAGTGTGGAAGGAAATCGGAGGACCCAGAGGAAATCCACGCAAACACGGAGAGAACATACAAACTCTTTGCAGATGTTGACCTGGATGGGACTTAAACCCGGGACCCCAGCACTGCAAGGCTGTAGTGCTAACTACCACTTTGCCACTGTGCTGCCCCATGTTAGTGCACTTTTCTGAAATCTGCCCCATTGAGTTTTGTAAATAGAATATTCCCGATTTTTTATTAAATCAAACATTTTCTTGATGTGGTGTTTCAAATGTGGTTTCTTTCAAGATATGTATCCTCTATCCACAGGATCCAGAGGTTCTAACTGCAGGAGCCCCCACCAAGCAGCAGAACAAAAAACCATAACTTCCCTGAGCGTTCCCATATAGAATGGGACTTCCGACAGCTGTCGGAACCCTGCACAATTAGACATTAATCCAATATTCTAGAAAAAAGGCAAATATTTCATTCTTTATTTATTGGGAAACCGTCTTTAGGTTTGTAGAAAGTGTGCGGGCCCACTCCATCAACAGCTGTGACCCTTCATGCCCCCTCCATGCCCACATGGCAAGCAGGTAATAATCACAATTTCTTGCATTGCGCAAGAATTTGCTATTATTTTCAGTGCTTCTACGACAGAATTAAAAAATTCTGCTTAGTTTGAAGGAGACAAACTGCATTATGTGACTTATTAAGGGCTTTACCTCTCCATTATCAAGGCTAATCTGTCTACCAGGCTGAAGATGGTCTCTCCTCTCCTGTTTGTGTACAAAGCTCTGAGCAGTGTTAACTAACTTCTCCCTGGCTATAGTATGTCATGAGCATAACTTTCAAACATCAAGTAAAAGGGGTTAATCCTCACTGCCCAGAGCTGTGTAAAGCTGAGATGAAAGCTCATAGTCATCCCCATAGACAGACACTAAGCAGGCTTCCATACAATTCTCTACAATTCTCATTTATTACTAAGGTTCCATTCACACGTCTGTATATGGAGGCCATGAGCTAGTTGCCGTTTTTGGAGCATAGACATGCATAATGTAAGGACATGGTATAGTGAGCACACAAGATAGAGCAGTGTCTATTCCTGTCAGATAGCTCACCGCTCCCCTCTCTATCTGAATTGCAGCTCATGGCTCCTTTCTCTACCCAGATTGCAACTCATGGCTCATTTATCTACCCGGATTGCAGCTCATGGCTCATTTCTCTACCCAGATTACAGCTCATGGCTCCTTTCTCTACCCGGATTGCAGCTCATGGCTCCTTTTTGTTCACACTGGCATGTGAATAGATCCTAAGAAGAATTTCCTAATAAAGTATGTTACAAAATGTTCACAACACTCCCTTTCATAAAACTGAAAATTATCTTAAATCATGGTTAAGCTATAGAGAAATGTCGCACAAATGATAACTTTCTAAGTAAACTTCAAAATTAAGCAAATGGATTTACAGACCTGTATTCAACCAATGGAGGACTGATGTAATTCTGTTCTGGTAGTAATTTGTTTCCATGCAGTTGCATCTATAATGTAATATCCTTAAAAAAAAAAAATAAAAGAAACGAAATAAAATAAAAGCAACTCAGCGCTCGCAGGATGTTCGGAGGATCTCATTAACAGCTATTCTTTATTCCAATATTTAACGTGTACAACCAGCATGGAATAAGCTTGATGCACACGTTTCAAGGCTTAGCTCTGATTTTTTTTACTCCCTGCCTCTTAAGGGAGTGGAGACCCATCAGTGGTATTCAGTTTTTCAATTGGTCTGTCAGAAGCTATGCCATCTTATATGTTGAAGTGAATTAATGAAAATGTTGAGTGAAAAAAGCCATACAGGAGAAGTGACTAGCTTTTCATTTTCTAAAAGCTCTGTTTGCTTTGTGCTATTTTAATACATCAGAGGTAAATGCTGATATATATCACTACAATACAATGAATTTCATTTGCCACATATTGTGGGGAATTCATTAAAACTGGTGTTTTGAACGTCAGTCTTAAAATCCTTTCCCGTCCACAGCTCTACAGTGGCTACAGTCTCAGACGCTTTAGTGGATACGGATGTAAACTCTGCCAGCACTGACCTGTAGACCAGATCTGAACTCGTTGAGTTTTATGCTATAGTCTTGTGTTGGGTGTTCACATCTGTGCTGGCCCTCCGTCCACCCTGCTCTCTGCATGAACACACCATGCGGGTCAGAGAGGCCCGAAAACTAGTAAGGAAGGGGGAAATCATGTGCTTTTCTCCACCCGAAAACTGGCGGAGAAGGCATAGTGAATTTCCCCCATTGTATACTGCACAATAGGCGCTCATTTAATAAGGGCCGTGTGTCTGTTTTTTGTCAGACTTTGCACATACCTTCTAGTGCAGACTGCTTGCACGTGTATTTAAGAAGGGTCCACGCCACATTTGTGTTGCACGCGACCGTTCTGTGGCACAGCTGCACTGTGCTTCATGCGAAGGTGCAAGTGAAAGTTCTGGTGCTCAGTGGAACCTTGCACCAGATTTAACATGCAAAGTCCGACAGAAATGTGTTGCACACCAAATGTTAAAGGTACACCAAAATTGCACGGCTGTGACAAGTATTTAACAGGGGATTGTGGTGCACGTGATTGGATTCTGGCGCAAATGCGACTGATTCAGACTGAGCGCGGGATTTAACTTTCAAATTGTGTTGCAGGATCAAGCACTTAGATGCACCAGGAAGGAGAAGGTGAACTCTGGTGGACCTGTGCCGGGAAGCGCCACATGCAGGATATTGGACGAACAATCTTAGTGAATCGCCACACGCTGCACTATCATCCGACAATGCACTTTCGGGGAACTCCTCCGGACAGCTAAGTGAATGTGCCCTAATATGTCCTTTATTTTCAATCTTCACCTTCACATTTAAACACATGGCACCGATTCTGACCAGCATTGCAGGCAGTCCACATGGTTCCATAGTACTCTGTAAATGCAGTTTCTGTATGTAAGTCGATCTTTTTTACTGGAAACAATGTGTGTGAATTTGTTTCTCTGTATCATACCAGCAAATAAACTAAGTATTTATCAAGAATAAGAAATATACCTGCCTGTTCTCAAATTTGGTACATTGTTTAACATCCAAAACTTGGCTCAATACTAAATGCGTGAGTAAACAGTGCGACAAACACCGTCTGCCAAGCGGCTAATGGCTTACCACGTGCAGGTGAACTCATTTAACCCTAAGAAGTGACAAACATCATGTGGATAGGAGGACAAACTATCACAAGTCTAATAAACCCTGGAAACTGTTACAAATGTAAGAATTCTACTTCACTTTATATCGTAGCCATAAGCAATACTTGAGTATTTCTTAGCCACAAACAATACTCCTGTATATCCTAGACATAAACATTACTCCTGTATAACAGCCATAAACAATACTCCAGTATATCCTAGCCATAAACAATATTCCTGTATATAACAGCCATAAACGACGTTCTTGTGTCGCCTAGCCACAATACTCCTGTATATCCTAGACATAAATAATACTCCTGTATATTCTAGACATAAGCAATATTCCTGTATATCCTAGTCATAAACATTACTCCTGTATAACAGCCATAAACAAGACTTCTGTATATCCTAGGCATAAACAATACCCCTGTATATAACAGCCATAAACAATACCCCTGTATATAACAGCCATAAACAATATCCCTGTATATCCTAGACATAAACATTACTCCTGTATATACTAGCCATAAACAAGACTCCAGTATATAACAGCCATAAACATTACTCCTGTATATCGTAGCCATTAACAATACCCCTGTATATAACAGCCATAAACAATACCCCTGTATATAACAGCCATAAACAATATTCCTGTATATCCTAATCATAAACATTACTCCTGTATATACTAGCCATAAACAATACTCCTGTATATCCTAGCAATAAACAAGACTCCAGTATATAACAGCCATAAACATTACTCCTGTATATCCTAGCAATAAACAAGACTCCAGTATATCGTAGCCATAAACAATACCCCTGTATATAACAGCCATAAACATTACTCCTGTATATCCTAGCCATAAACAATACTCCAGTATACAACAGCCATAAACAATACTCCTGTATATAACAGCCATAAACAATACTCCAGTATATAACAGCCATAAACTACTCCTGTATATCCTAGCCATAAACAATACTCCTGTATATAACAGCCATAAACAATACTCCAGTATATAACAGCCATAAACAATACTCCTGTATATCCTAGCCATAAACATTACTCCTGTATATCCTAGCCATAAACAATACTCCTGTTTTTCCATTTTGTATTTCAAGTAGAAGACCTCCACAGGTAGAACAAATTTGTCTCAAAGATAAACTAAAATTATATATAAAGCACCTGTATATTTTGACAGAACAAGGAGCCAACACACTAAAACTCAAAAGTTACACCTTATTTGGAAGCTGCGGTAAAATGGTTTGGTTTCTCAAAGTATCTCACAGTTTACATAGATTTACAACTGATCAACTAAGATGCAGCTGTCTCGAAAATGAACACTATTTATATCACGCTGAATCTGAAGCTTAGCCTGAAATTATTCAACTGCAAATGTGCGTCCCACCGAGCACCATATCAGCTGCAAATGTGATTGACTTTCCAGCTTCTGCAGTCGTTTCCGTGTGATGATCATATAATAGGTACAATTTTATTTTTCTTGCAAATTTAATAGCTATCAGTATTAAGAATGTTTTCTCCTTACAGCACTGCTTTGAGGTCAATCTATTTTTTATAGAGGACAGATCCTATCATGTACAATATAATGACATTTTACTCTTGAAAAATATAGCCATAATTTTTTTTCCCTTCCATATAACAAACAGATAAGTTCATTGCCAGTCAGTAAACTACATACCAGGAATTATTCTGCAGCTGAAAAGACGACATTAATGAGAATGTGATACTGGATGACTGAGAAATAATAGTCAGAATACAGATATTATGTAGCATAGGATAAGAAGCATTAAACACCTTTACTTCTAAAGATTAAAAAAAAAAAGCTGGGAAGGTTATGTATTATTCAACCTCCTACATAGGTCACAGATGCTGATTGATGATCACAAATGTCTTCCTTTGTAATATATGGAAAGATTTAGTTCGGCAGAGGAGAATACAATGCTTGTTAACAGCTCTCAGGTCAGGATCACAGAGAACGGATCAAGCCAGAGTAACCCCTTCTATGACTAGGTCATATAGATTGGAATCGTTACAATACCTCCAATGGCTTACACCTCTCGTGGCTTCTCATTAACTTTAAAGAGGTGTCATCTCTTAAATTTTGTATTTCACCCCCAATGAAGGCAATGGACCTAATGAATAGTAACTACTTTCATTTGTACCGGCAATCCAGGACTGTTGGTTTGCTATGGTTCCCAGTCTGTGTGATGTTGCAACTGGTAACGTAACTATATAGGACATTACAACATATTTATGCCCTAACACAAATATATGTATACAGGCCCGGATCAAGGGTGGTGGGGGCCCCTGGGTGCAAACTGGTAAGGGCCCCTGGGCGTAAACTGGTGGGGGCCCTTCCAACAATGTTTTAGGAAGTATCTAGCCAGCCCCTATGGTATACAGCCTGCCAGCCTCCGTATATAGCCTTTCAGCTCCTGTAGTATATAACCTGCCAGCCTCAGTCGGAAACTGGTGGGGGCCCTTTTAAAAGTGAAAGCCCCTCCATTAATCCGGCCCTGCCTGTATATATATATATATATATATATATATATATATATATAATAATGTAATAATGTAATATCCAAAAACATTGATATATTCTTCACAAAGAATTTGATTCAAAATTTCTGACTTAGTGACTATGCATAGAAAGAAGTTTTCCCACTAAACAAGTTAGGCCCTATCCTGTGGTGGATAGGGCCTAACTTGCGATCAGTCAGTGGGGGTCTCAGTGATGGGACCCCAGCTGATCACAAGAAAAGGGGTCTAACGTACCCCATTTTGACCCCACGACACTCCCCGAATTGACCTCATGCATGGTCAAACTGCCCCGTTCAGGTATATGGAGACCCCACCGATTAGGCCCTATCCTATGGTGATCAATATCTGAATGGTTGTGGTTTGACCCCTGTACAACCACCAATGAGCTAATTTTGGTTGTCTTCAGAACCAACACAGAGAACAGAGATTCTGCCATACGAGAAGCTTGGCTTGTAATACATTAGACTTAATCAGTTGCTGCACTATGATGAGATGTGTCACATTTGATAAGATTTGGTACCTTATAATAAATGTGGCTCACCTCGGAAACCAGAAATGGAGATATATATACCACACAAGATTCCTTTGTTGACTTACAGCGTTCTGGGAAGTGTTTTTACCTATCTGGTACATTCAATTACATTACATTAAAATATTCTTATGTCAATTGTGTGTGATGCATCTCTACAAAATAAGAAATAATATATTTGGAAATAAAAAGCTGATAATTAGCATATGAATGTGTGTCCAATCCCCTTCAATATCCCCTTCAATATGGAAGTCTCCCGAAATATATGGAGGAAGCTACCATATATACTCAAGTATAAGCCTAGTTTTTCAGCACAAAAAATGTTCTGAAAACCCAAACTCGGCTTATACTCGAGTAAAAAATATATAAAAACTCACCTTTCCGGCTTCCCCCATGCTGGCTATATACTGGGGCAGGGGGCTGGCTGTATACTGGGGCAGTGGGCTGGCTATATACTGGGGGATATGGGCTGGCAGGCTATATACTGGGGGGGCAGGTGCTGGCTATATACTATGCGGTAGGGTCCGGCAGGCTATATACTGGGGAGGCTGTGACCAATGCATTTCCCACTCTCTGCTTATGCTCGAGTCAATAGGTTTTCCCAGGTTTTTGTGGTAAAATTAGGGGCCTCGGCTTATACTTGGGTTGGCTTATACTCAAGTATATAAGGCATTTATATCAAATGAAACCAAAATTTTACTCACAAAGGAAAAAACCTATGTCTGGGGTTAAACTTATCTCATTACCCCATGAACAGCTTTCAGCATTAGGGATTGTGAAACTATTGTGATTGTGAATCCTTTATGTCTAAAGAATAAATGATATTCTTCGGATGTTTACTTTCCAACAGGACAATGACCCAAACCATACGGCTAAAGCAACATTCGAGTGGTCTGGCCTTTTCATAGCCGGGATTCTATTGAGAATCTTTGGTAAGACTTGAAGATTACTGTTCATCAGCAGAAACCATCTAACTTGAAGAAACTGGAGTAATAATAATAATAATTCATTTATTTACACAGATTACGTGGCGCTGCATAGAGTTTGCCAAATCAGTCCCTGTCCCTAATAGGGCTAACAATCTAATCAATCTAGCACTATGTTTTGGAGTGTGGGAGGAAACCAGAAGACCCGGAGGAAACCCACACAAACACGGAGAGAAGATACAAATTCTGCAGAGTTGACCTAGATGGGACTTGAACCCAGGACCCTAGTGATGCAAAGCTGTAGTTCTAACCACTGAGCCACCATGCTGGCCATGCCGAGTACCTTGAGGAATGAGCAAAAAACGTAATAATTATAATAATAATAGTCTTTATTTATATAGCTCCATCATATTTCATAGCGCTTTACAGATTCTGGGGGACATATAGAAATATAATATATACAAATAACATAAGCCATTACACAGTAATAACAGTCATATAACTTAAGTGGCAAGATGTAGTAAGCTCATAGAAACTATCCAAAGCAACTTTTAATTGTAAATGCCAGCAAAGGGGGGTTCTACAAAGTACAGGCAGTACATACAAGATTCTGTAGGTTTGTTCTTAAGTTGAATTTGCATGTAAGTCGAAACTGTATATTTTATCATTGTAACTCCAGCCACAATTTCATTGGCCTCTGTGACAAATGGATTTTAAAAATGTTGGGTTGTCATAAGAACCAGGATTAACAATAAAGATTCATTGCAGACACTTTAATAACTGTTACAGCTGATCATTAAGGCTAAATTACAGTAAATTACCAACATTTAGAAGTTGGTTTGTCACTAGGGGTCATCTGTAAGTTGGATGTTCTCAAGTAGGGGACCAACTGTACTGACTTTAGGGCAGTGGTTCTCAACCTTTCTAATGCTGTGACCCCACAATACAGTTCCTCATGCTGTGGTGACCCCAAACCATGCAACTCGCAGTAAAAACACAGTAAAATTGCGGCTCTGATGGCTTTAGGCGACCCCCGGTTTTGGTCGTTCGACCCCAGCTGGGGTCCCGACCCACAGGTTGAGAACCACTGCTTTAGGGGATAAACAGACACACTGAAGCTTTTAGTAATTTTGATCCATATTTGTTGTTTGCTTCGAGAAAAGTAAATATTCATGTTTTTAACAGGTTTATTGTAATTATACAATCCCTCAAAAAATCCAATTTACTTCCATATTGTGAGATTGTAAAACACAGAAAATGACTAGGGGGCGAATACTTTTGCAAGCCACTGAACTATAACTTTTTATGCTAATTGAGCTGTGTGGGGACTTGCTTTTGTGTTGTACATGAAAACGTCAATTTAGGCACTTTTTTTTTTTTAAACTGTGTTCTACATGTTGGATATTTGGATTACACATACTAAAATGTGCAGGTTTTAATATTTCTAAAAGTTTATAATATTTGGGTTTGTGCAAAATAAACAGCTCCCCATCGAAACCACTTTGATATTGTGCCATACGGATATAGAAAGTATCAGTTATTCTGGTCATGTGTGGTGTAGCTGGGACAGGCTGTAATAATACAAAGAAAAGGTGGAGCATCAGAAAAAGACCCCTCAATGACTCTTAAAACACATTTTGTGATAAAATCTGACCATACATATGTGTAGAGCAAGACACAAAGAATAGACATTGGAAAAGTTATATATAGATGCAGAAATCTCATATTTAACTTTCAAGTTCAGTTTTCCAAAAAAATGTTCGAGTCTCCGACTTCATAAACCTATTTTAATGACTCCAATAAACAGACCACCTTGAGCTAAGAAAATGGAATAGATAAAATGCATTTTGTCTTCTAGTTAAACTCCACTGCCCTCTACAGTCAGCCTCCGCACTCTCGACACGGGGGAATTACAGACATGTTTTGCTTGCACAATTTGGTTTGGGAGATACAGACTATGATTAATTAATGCACTAGACACACAGACAAGCTGATTAATTAAACTCATCTTAAAACTTTGGCTGTACCTTGGACACATTACATTACATGAAATAAAGATATTAATCACTGGCCAGAAAAGTGTATTGGAACAAAAGCAAATTAGCTTAAAACACTGGCAACACGGGTCTTTTGTTATGTTATCAAGGGTTTGGGAAGTTGTACCCAGGTCAGTGGAGAAACATTTAGATTTCATGTACGGTAAGCAGCACATTGTATCACTGAGATGCATTGTGCATTGAAATAAAACCAGAAGCCAATGAAACACAGATGCAGCATCACTACAAACAGAAAGAGGCTGCATGAGGGTGTATAGAGCAATGTAAACAGCCAGGGGGTCTTTTCAAACCATAAGAGTGGGTACTGGTCTGATGTTTTATCCAAAGGATAGGTCAATTATTTGAGAGGGGATAGCTACATTAACATCACTTATCCAAATGTACAAATTACAGCTAAATAATCCAATATAATATTAATAATAATTCTTTATTTAATATATACATACAGATTTCGCAGTGCTGCATAGAGCTTGCCGAATCCGTCCCTGATATAAAGTTATTACAAGTACCTAATGAATGAACAACCCCCCAGTGCACACAAACACTGAGCAACACCAAGCTCTTTAGTAGAGACAGGTGGAAAGGCATGTGACCAAATCTGCCAATCAGCAACTACGCTATTAAATAAGCCTGCGCATGCGCTCGTCTCCGCTGTTATGTCACTAAATGGAGGTTGATGATGTACGTGTCAGATCATGTTACCCTCCATCAATAGGCTATACTCAGCATGGGGTAGCTCTACTTAGCAGGGGACATAGGCTATGATTAGAGATGGACAGACCCAATGGTTAGGTTTGGCGTTCAGGTAAAGCACCCTGACCCGGACATAGTGCTGGATTGGCGGCCGCACAGCCATTCCACAAAGTTAGTGCCCCTAGCAACTAAGCATGGCTTTGATTGAACAGAAGGACTCCCTTACCAATCATAGCACGGCTAGTTGCACGTGGTGTCAATTTGCCAGATTGGCTTTTTGGCCACCAATCCAGCAGTACGTCCTGGTCAGGCAGCCAAACGACAAACTCGACCACCAGGTCTGTTTATCTCTAGCGTTGATAAATATATTTTGGCAACCGAGGACAACCCTGACGTGTAACTTGGGTCAAATGAAAGGGATCTGATATCTCGCCATCTATCTTAATTCTCACTTTATAAATCTATTCCCTAGCCCAAAGCTACCAAGAACTTCCTAAAGGAAGATCCACTCCACCCTGCATATGCAGATATAAACAGCAAATTTAACCTAAAGAAACATCAGTGTATGGTAAAAATGGAGATGAACATTAAGTACCGATTCTAAAACCTTATTATGTAAAATCTAGGTGGTACCTAATCCCAACAGTAGTATAAATGCTGGAGAGGGTGTGATATCCCTGGATATCCTAAGGAAGCCTCTTCATGGGAACAGGGGTTAAATGAATTATTAAAATGTGTTTAAGGAAAATTGAACTAGGTTCAGTCCTATGCTTTCAAAAATTTTTCCAGGCTATATCCATATAGAGAATATTTGGGTTATTAATAGAATCTGTGCCCTCATTAGAGCTCACATAGCCAAGAACTAGAGGCAGCAATCCTCCTGGACTTAGATCTGGTAGGGTAGATGGAAGAATGGTATTACTATGAAAAGAATCTGAGGGAATAAGGGGTTAAAGGTCCACCACATAAAGAGAAAATGGACTTGTAGGCCTACTGAATCCCGCTGATCTACTTTAAGATTTGATCTTAATACATACCTCTTAAATAACCTAATAGCAATAGATGGGTACTTCATTCAAATGATTGCTGTTGTATTGTGGTATCTAATAGATACCTTCAAAACTTTGTCATTTTTCTAAAGAAAAAAAAGCTAAATTTCAAACTAAAATTAAAAGGTGCTCATAATATAATATACTGGAGGGATTATTTTGCATATTATACATGTGGCTATATAACAATCCGCCTATAATCACATACTAGGTGATAGATCAGATACTGTGGAGGAGATTTATCAGAAGTGTCTGAGAACAAAACTGTTCTAGGTTCCCCTAACAACCAATCAGAGCTCAGCTTTCATTTTCAACAGCTGTTTATAAAATTAAACTGAGCTCTGATTGGTTTCCATGGGCAACTAGAACAGTTTTACCTCAGACACTTCTGAAAAATCCTTTCCTGTGTTTTTTATGTTAACCAATCATTTAATTTCTTATGAATACGGTTATTTTTATTGATCACCTACACTTAGGATAGATGATCTATGTCATACAGGTAAGGGGTCCAAGATTGAGTTCCCCTGCCAATCCACTGGGATCTGTGAAAAATCAGGAGGATGCAAACAACAATAGGGTAAGTGATTATTGACTTTATTGATTAAAACGCTTCACAAAGGCACATATTAATGTATGGGCAGGGAAATCTATATATCTGGCAATTATCTTTAACAAAACATAGATGAACTGGAGGTGAATAAAAACCACAGCAGAACAGCCAGACTCAAACTGCAGCAAAGAAACTGAATTTGTTCAATTTTAAAGTTGTATGAATACATTTGCCGTGGAATGTAATGATCTTCCATGAAAAAAAGCTATAACATTGCATAGAATTAAAGCAGTATTCCCACTATGACAATATTCTTAAATATCACATTCTGTAATTCAATGTTAATAACAAAAATACAGCATTTCACAGATATAATTGCAATCTGTCTCTATCAGTCCTGGTGTATACAATTTCAGTTGCCTGGAATCTGACCATAAAACTTCTGATTTTTCAGGCAGGGCAGATTATTCTCATGAATAGCTTCTCTTGTCTGCTTCTCCTCTCTGCCTCCAGCTCCTCCTCCATTACAAGACCAGGTCACACACAGACACTTCCTGCTGGCAAGCAGGAGTGTAAAGAGACTTACTCTACAAGCTATAGATAAGATAAGGTCTTTATTCAGGGGGCACATGTGTGTGCTATAGCTCAGATGTAGAAAAGCTGAAACATTTTGTTATAGCTCAGAAATAGCAGAGCTGACGTGTATCATTGTTTGTTATATGCATCTCATACATCTCATCATCTCTTATCTCTGATCTGTCTTATCTCTCTTTCTTTGGGTCAGATAATAGTAGAATGGTCAGAAGCAAAATAAAAGGGAAGATAAACCATTGACTCTAATAATGTAAGCATATTGTCAACACACAGCATATCTTAGCACAGAGGGATCAGGTTAGAGAGTCCTTGCCCACATTCTGGATTTTTACACTGACCACCACTGAGTGAAAAGGACCTAAAACAGCAATAAAACTGAGTAAAATTGTAAAGTAAGAGGTTAAAAATTATCTTGTTATATATTATCTATTATATTCTGTAACCATCACTATGGGATTTGAATTTGAAAACTTTCTCAAAGGGATTTTCTGACCAGAAAGTCATTTTGATAACATATCTTTTAGGAGACCTGTCACCAGAGGGCTATTTTTAGTAGTACCCAGGTTCCCACACAATTAAAGCGCAATGAAAAAGAGTTTTTTTTTTATCTCTGACATTTATGATTTTGACTAGAATTTAGATAAAACTTTACCATGCTTCCTTCCAGCTTTCATCCTTGAGTCTCAGGGCCATGTGGTAAAAGGAGCAGAGTCCCGCCTCAGTTTGTGGCAAAATTAGGTGCCTCGGCTTATACTTGGGCCGGGTTAAAATTGAGTATATACGGCAAGCTTGTTCAACTGTTCGATTACATAAAGGTGTCTCTTTACTGAGGTGCCACACAGGAAACATGTGGTTGGGGGTGGCTGTAAAATAATAAATTCTCACTGTACTTGACTATGACAGGAAACACTAGGATAGGTTGATCAGTCAAATTACCATGTAGAGTATTAACTCATCGTCAGTGATGTGCACAGCTATATTACCTACTGTTTGGACTCTATATGGTGCTATTTAAAAAGTAAGTGGACTTGACTTCCTGTTTTTTACTTCTTATTTTATTTTTTTGCTGACTATTTAATACTTAAAGGGGATTTGTAGGGTATATCCATATGGTGGTGGTTATTTTAGAACTATCCCCAGACTAACCTGCATATTTGCTGTATGCATACACTATCCACCAAACCTTTCACTTTGCTAAAAGGAACATTTTAACTGTAAAATGTGATAACTGGTATCTCAGCTGCCATATATTAAGTCAATGTTAAACATACTCTGCAGCAAACCAAGTACATCTAATACATGAATTTTGTCAGAAGTGAATGACTGCCTATGCTCCTTAAGTACATTTACCATCTCTATTTGTTTTCCAGAATACAAGCTAAAAGGGCTCCCTGCTAATTTTGATATTTTGATGGTCTGTTGGAAAATATTGTGTTACAAAAAGACCTGCCACATCACGACTTATTAAGAATTGGATCACTTACACTTATTTGATCAAAACCTTCGCGTCAAAACAAGGCATATTTATGTTATAGCCCTCATGAATATGTTATATGGCCAATTACTTTCAATAAAAACATCTAATTAAGTTCCAACTAATTTTCAAATTGAAAGAGAACATTTTCTGCTCCCGTAATTACTAAGCAGCGCTCAGTCATTGCAAAAAAAAGATCCATTGAGACTTGATTTCGTAGCTGCTAATGATAATTCATTTGGATTGTCTTTAATTGCATAGCATATGAGGAGGAATTCAATGTGTTTATTTAAATGTAAATAAAGGTGTAGTGCTACTTACCCGGCATCCTGGTGAGCTGAAAGACGCCTTTTGCCAAATATCACTTCATATTCTGATGTTTGATACTCTAAAGTGCTTTCCACTTATGCATAATTGCATGAAAAGTAAAAATTTGACATTTATAACACTAGACTCAAATGCATCTTTTATAGAAACATACATCACAGGCAAATCTACGTGCTGACTCCTTATATTATTGTAGAAGATATACAATAATCAATAAGTATGCAAATTAATCTTAGTCAACAGGTTTTATATATAACTTCTAATGCTATTATTTATATTATGCCAATAACGGTGCCAAATCCTAATCTTCTCAAGATTGAAAGGTAGATCTGCCGCATTTAAAAAATCTGCTATAGGGCCCATTAAGATGGTCAAATTCAAACGGGACACAGTCTGAGGGAGAGTTACTAAAACTGTCTCAAAGTAAGGTTCTCTAGCCACAATATTAAAAAATGGGTGGTTGGGTGTTTTGGATGTGGTGTTGCTTACTGATAGTGTTGAGCAGACCCATACACAGAGGGTTTAGCACCCACAACCCCGTAGCTGAATGTCAACCTGTTTTTGTTGATTGAGAAGCCAACTGACTTTCAGACGATTGGCAACAAGTCTTATTCGCATCATGCAGTAATACCTTACAGGATCAGTCTTAGTACTATTTGCATCATACAGTGGTGTTACCTTATAGCAGTGATGGCGAACCTTTTGGAGACAGAGTGCCCAAACTACAACCAAAACCCACTTTTATATTGCAAAGTGCCAACATGACAATTTGAGCAGTAACCTATTGATCTCTGCTGTATCACAAGTTTCAATCACATTGGCATCCTGAGGACACCAATACAATAGAAAACAGGAGACAGTTGGATTGTAGCTTCCCTCTAGGCTCCCCTGAACAGGAAGAATCAGGGGACCCAAAGCAGGAGCTCCAAAGGTAATCCATCTCTGCCCACACCTTCTTGCTCTGCCTGTAGTCCTGGTAGCCAAGGAGGTATCACTTTAAAATAGCACTGAGCATGGCACGTCCTGGGCTGTCTTGGCCTTGAGTCCTATCTGGTAAATTCTGTGCTGGGTGCCCACAGAAAGGGCTCCGAGTGCCACCTGTGGCACCCGTGCCATAGGTTCGCCACCACTGCCTTATAGTATAGTAGCTTTATAAAGGCCAGCAATTTTGCAGCAATTTTCTCCATTGTTTGGGGAAAAGAAATCTGAACATTTCCCTCGGATAGTGTGGACAGGCTTGGCGATGTGATGGTGTCACATCCTCTTTTTCTGGAAGACCTACCTTTCTTGTCAGTCTTCACAATACAGAAAGCTGCAGAAGTACTTTGGTCAAAGTGGGTTAAAGTTCCCTAAGAGGTCTGCAAAATAATAAAAAAAAAATAGTGAAAAAGTAAAGATTTTTGAAGGTGGGCAGTGAAAAATGAAAACTCAAAAACAAAAAAGAGCCTGGTTGTTAAGAGGTAAAAAAATGTGTGAAATGCTACATAACTACTTCTTAAAATACTGTTATACTCTGCTTATGATTTCTGGTATTTACTTTAAAAAATATTTTTCTATCAAACATGATAATATTTTTTTAATACAAGAATGTATCATTAACCAATGTGTCATTTTTTTTAAATAACTGCTTCAAAGTAAATCATTTTACTGTATTGCAGTGGTGAACTGGAAGATCCATTATTGGTGGTTGCAACCTCAAAGTATTTTCAAACTTCTCCCAGGGACTCAGATAAGTGATATAACATCTATATGCAGAAGAAAAAAATTGACTTTACATATCATCTTAGAAAACAAATATTGCCTTCCAGACTGAGAGAGAAAAATATTTGCAAGCCAAAATTCTTTACGTGAGATGCATATTCCTCAGGTATAACATCATGAGATAGGAAAACACATTTAGTCTGTGGTTTCCAAAAACTAACTGAAAATTGACCATTATAGATCATTAATTGCTCAATGAACATCTTATGAAACATTATAAGTTTTTATTTAAAATGTTCCTTCCTCGTTGTGTGGCATTAAAGAAAACGACTGTGAAGCCTGGGGTAATGAGTGCAGTACTTTGTAAATTACAGTCGCTGATGTGAATAATGTGAGATTCCAGTGCAGTAAACAGCATTAGAGGTTAGTAAATCTTCCATGTAAAAGGATTTCCCAAGGTGGCCATCTTACGATATTCTATGATGACTTATAAGGAGAATTAGTTATTTGGTATAGAACATTCTCTAATGTATCTGCACAATGGTAATTTGCTTTCCACAAATATTTTCACTAACAATAGTTTAACTGGAAACTATTAAGAATTGTTTCAAGCTGTTTCTTTCTGGAATCAGAATGTATGTTTCCCCTCGCTCTTTGTTCTGTATCATTAAAATATCATTGGTCTGAAGCTTTGCCGGTCTTCTAAATAACATTGCTTTGGAAACTGGTATAATGGGTATAATGCGTGTTATTCTCTCAATCTGACGTGAAATCAGAATAAAAATTATTTATATTTGCCCTATGCCAGAAAAAGGAGGGAGACAGAATTATTAAGGCATTTTTGTTACTTTCTGCAAAGTCAGAAGTTTACGCACAGTATATTATATTCATATTTGATACCATTGTCCTTAAAGGAAACCTTCCACCATGGATCTACCTATTAAGGTAGATCCGGTGGCAGGTTCCTCTAATGTATAGTAGTATATCTCTTGTTAGGGATAATTTTTTCGTGGCCCATAACTTTTATAAATTTTAATTCCCCTAATATGCAAACTTCCTAAAGAGGCTGCTGGGGCGTGGAGTAGCCGGAGCTGACGCTACATGGCTACTCCACACCCCAGTAACCGCTTGCGTTCCGCCGACCTATGAGTAGCTGCACACACTCGTCTGAGAAGTTGGGTTCATGCAGTCTTGGCTCTGAAGCCAGAACTACTGTGCATGCGCAGAACCCAGCTTCAGAGACAAGTGCGTGCAGCTTCTTGTAGTTGCATGCTGAAGATGCATTGTTAGGCTGAACGCAAGAGGCTACTGGGGCATGGAGTAGCCGCGCCGTATAGCCTCAAATCTGGCTACTCCATGCCCCGGTAGCCTCTTCAGGAAATTTGCATATTGGGGGAATTAAAATTTATAAAAGCTCTGGGCCATGAAAGTATGAGCCCTAAAAAGGGCTATACTACTATACAATAGGGGAACCTGCCACCAGATCTACCTTAATAGGTAGATCCTTGGTGGTAGGTTTCCTTTAAACTGTATGAATTGGGTGAAACATTTTGGATATCCTTTTACAATCTTCTCACAAAAGTTGGTAGGAATTTGGCCCATTCCTCCTGAAAGAACTGGTGTAAATGAGCCATGTTTGTAGACCTTTGCTTGCACTTGTCTTGCTTTACCCATAAATATTCAATAGGGGGACGTATATCATAGTTTTTTTTTCTTTGGTGTATAATTGAGACATTTGGAAGGTCTTTTTTGCGTAGCTTACCTCTGAAACGTAGCAGCAGCTCGTTTGTCGGCTCGGTGAACCCACTACGCGTGTTGGCACAGTGTGGACTGATTTAAACCATAAATCTGTAAGGATTTTTTATTTTTTACTATGTATTTATGGTGTAGTTATTGGAAGAAAAAAATATCGCATTTGAAGAAAGAATATAAAGTGTTGCATAGATACTAAGTGTCTGCGGCACATCCACAATCAACAATGTTATATTGGTCACCTATCCTAAATAAAGATGCTCAATAAGTAAATGCCAGATTCAATATTTTTATTATGTGCATGTATTTGCGTCACCACTTTTCCATTTGTTGAATTTACTCTTTGTACTGGCATTAAAACCAAAAGGGTTGTTTCTAGATAACTGTAAAAAGGTATAAAATTGGAATAGTTGTATTGCTTTAAGTTGCAATAAACAGGGCTGCACACTCCATTAATCTGAATTGCTGAAGAAGCTTTTCTATAGAAATGAATGAGATGTTAAGGCCAATTCACACATTGCTTTTCAAATTGTTTCATTTGTGCTATAACTGTGAGATGCACCTTCTGCTACAGTTTGGTTGCAGATTTCTCCCACTGATTTTAATGGACTTCAACACATGGAATATGCTACATAAACCCCACATATCCATGAGGGATAGGGCATGCTGAGATTCAAGAGAGAAGAATATCCTTAAAATGCTTGTAGTTTTCAGAGTACAATATAACCAGTGCAGAAGGATATAGCAATAGTAGAAACACCTAAAGTGATTTTACCTTTTTAACTCCTTATCAACTTTAACCCTTTTTTGTTTTGTGTATTTGTGAGATTAGGCTGAATAAGAAGTTTGGGAGTCTAGCAAAATCTCTTTGCTATGGAAAACTGCCTCCAATGGCCTCAAGATGGTGGTGAGCATTAATGATTTATTGAGGCATTTGCAGTTTCACCATAACAAGTAGTTTGTACTTAGACATGCATGGCTTGTCACCCATTCCGGCAGTTTTACCACTTGAATTTAAATGGATAACAATCGCTACCATTGCCAGCACCAACCATGGGTGTTTGCTGCAAACACCTGCCCTGATAACTGTGCTGTAATAGTACATCATGTCTCGGGAAAGGGTTCATAAAATAAACCTTGTTTTTTTTCCATGGAATCCATGGAAGCCTTCAATGAAGCTTCATACCCCGTCTACCAAGTGGTGAAACACAAGTGTGAACGGTCAGTCCTGCAGGCTATTTTTTTTCCATCACTGTGTGAGTGCTTGATCCTGTGTGTGTGCCTGAAAGAACATTGAACAACAGAATTGCACTTTCACATCAGTAAAGCCAGGAGATACAGCAAGCAGGTCTGTCAGAACATACTTTTTCTTGTACAATTGACCTAAGGAAATTTTTCACATGTCTGAGTTGTAAAAGATATATTTCTCTACCTTATCAGTTGTAAAATGACTTCCATATTAACTGTTATTAGGCTGTTTCAACCCCAGATAAAGATCTTTCAAAGAGATTAAGACAGATGGGACTCACATTACACATGTTTTTTTTTATTTTTTGGCATCATTACTTTTAATTACATCTATGCATCATTGACTGCACCGGCACACCCTCCACGAAGGGCCGGATTATAGGTGGGGATAATAGGTGGTGCTCTAGCACCCAGGGGCCCCCACCATCTTGCCCCCCGAGGGGGCCCCCACCATCTTGCCCCCCGAGGGGGCCCCCACCAGCTGAGCATATCTGACACTAAGATCCCCCCGTAATGTCATGAGAAGCGGTGGAGCCTCCTGTGAAGCCTCCTCTCAGTGCAGGAAGTAGATGACCTGTGCTGTGACAACAAACTACACATGTAGAAGGGTAAGTGGCTGTATACATGGGACTGCATGGCTGGTGTGGCTGAGGTGTATGTCACATGGGACTGTGTGGCTGGTGGGGACTGAGGTGTATGTTACATGGGACTGTATGCCTGGTGGGGACTGAGGTATATGTTACATGGGACTGCGTGTCTAGTGTAGGCTGAGGTGTATGTTACATGGGACTGCATGCCTGGTGCAGGCTGAGGTATATGTTACATGTGACTGCATGGCTGGTGCCGACTGAGGTGTTTCTATGTGGAACTGCATGTCAGGTGCAGGCTGAGGTGTATGTTATGTGGGACTGCGTGTCAGGAGCGGGCTAAGGTGTATGTTACATGGTACTGTATGGCTGGTGCGGGCTGAGGTGTATGTTACATGGGACTGCATGTCTGGTGTAGGCTGAGGTGTATGTTACATGGGACTGTATGGCTGCTGCGGGCTCAGGTGTATGTTACATGGGACTGTGTGTCTGGTGCAGGCTGATGTATATGTTACATGGGACTGTATGGCTGATGTGGATGTTACATGGGACTGCATGGCTGTGCGGGCTGAGGTGTATGTTACATGGGGATGCATGGCAGTGCAGGCTGAGGTGTATGTTACTTGGGACTGCGTGTCTGGTAGGCGTTTAGGTGTATGTTACATGGGACTGCATAACTGATAGGGGTGAAGGTAGATATAAAGATGTGTTACTGGGGGCGAGGCGGCTGTATGTAGCTGTGTTACTGGGGGCAAAGCGGATGTATGCAACCTCCACTCAGTGCAGGAAGTAGAGGAGCTGTGCTTTGACAACAAACTACATGTGGAGAAGCGTAAGTGGCTGTATACATGTACACATGGGACTGCATGGCTGGTGTGGCTGAGGTGTATGTTACATGGGACTGCGTGTCTGGTTCAGGCTGATGTATATGTTACATGGGACTGTATGGCTGAGGTGGATGTTACGTGGGACTGTGTGGCTGCAGTGGATGTTACATTGGACTGCATGGCTGTGCAGGCTGAGGTGTATGTTACTTGGGACTGCATGTCTGGTAGGGGTTTAGGTTTATTTAATCTATCTGGTAGGGGAGAAGGTAGATATAAAGATGTGTTACTGAGACGAGGCGGCTGTATGTAGCTGTGTTACCGGGGGCGAGGCGGCTGTATGTAGATGTGTTACTGAGGAGGAATCGGCTGTATGTAGCTGTGTTACTGGGGCTGAGGCGTCTGTATGTAGCTGTGTTACTGGGGGCGAGGCGTCTGTATGTAGCTGTGTTACTGGGGGCGAGGAAGCTGTATGTAGCTGTGTAACTGGGGGCGAGAGGGCTGTATGTAGATGTGTTACTGGGGACGAGGGGGCTGTATGTAGCTGTGTTACTGGGGGCGAGGCGGCTGTATGTAGCTGTGTTACTGGGGATGAGGCAGCTGTATGTAGCTGTGTAACTGGGGGCGAGAGGGCTGTATGTAGCTGTGTTACTGGAGGCGAGGTGGCTGTATGTAGCTGTGTTACAGGGGATGAGGCGGCTGTATGTAGCTGTGTTACTGGGGGCGGGAGGGCTGTATGTAGATCCCTAGAACTGATATAAAAAAAATAAACTCTAAAACATAAACAACATTGAGGTATCGCCGCGTCCGAAAAGTCCGATCTATCAAAATATGATATGTTTTTCACCTAGGTTTAACCCCGTAACGGAAATATGCGTCCAAGTCGAAATGGCATTTTTTTTGCATTGACTATTCAATTAAGAAATAGATATCAACGGCATTAAGAAAATTTGGCCACCAGCTGAAAAACAGTGAATCAATGGTTGAGTCCAAATTAGTAATGAAAACGGCATCAAATTCGCAAAAATGACATCACAGCGACCTTACACCAAAGTAATGAAAAAAGTTATGGCCCCAGAAGATGCAAAATAAAAAAAAACTATATATTGTCAGGAGGTTAAAAAAAAGAAAAACTTAATTTATTTATAATAACAAAATTGAAACACCTAATAAACCTATCAATTTGGTATCCACGTGATGTACCGACCCAAATAATAAGTAGACCTGTCATTGGGACGCAGAGTGAAAGCTTTAAAATCGCAAAGCCACAAGAAAACGTATACAAATTAGGTTTTTTCACCACCATTTTCACTGCAGTTTGGAATTTTTTTCCCGCATCCCAGTACACACCATAGAATATTAAATACCGTCACTACATAGTGCAATTTGTTACGCAGAAAATAAGCCATAACAGAGCTCTTTATGTTGAAAAATAAAAAAGGTTTAGATTTGTGAAGTTGGTGAGTGAAAAATAATGAAAAATGAAAAAACAAAAGCACGGCAGTCGTGCAGGGGTTAAAAATGTATGCCAAACATTATTAATGTCTTTTTGTCTTTAACTTTATCGATGGCAGCTACATTACATGTAAAAATACAGTCAGTATGATATCAGGGCATATATCATGCCGTTTTTTTGCTGCCTGGCGAATAATGAAATATGCTGCCCCCACCCCCCAAAACTAAACCTCTTGTTTACATTCCACACACAGCCAGATAGCCGATTTATATACAGATTTGTAATCATCACTCCATTCAAACTCATAATTCACTTATGTACACTTTACATAAAGCTTCTATTCAATACACGCAGTAATACCACTCACACAAATGTAGTAACTTCGCACACGTTGTGTATGTAGTATATATATAGATTTATAACATTCCATATTACATGATATAGAAACTCAAAATATAGGTGCCCACAAAATATTCACATACATGTAGACACACCAAGCAATATATAGACCATATACATGCCCTATAATCGCAGTTCCAATATATACACACACACAACATACAACCAAAACGAGGCAACAGCCCCATCCACCCACACAGACACGGTTCCTCCTACCCCTCACAGCTCATATATACACACACATACAGCCTACACCCACAACAAGCATACACACACAATCATATTACAGCACATAGAGAAAAGAGAGGGAAAACTGGCGGGGAGGGTTTGTAGAGAGTGGAGCCAAGGGCATGTGGCAACGGAGAGGAAGGGAAAACGGCAACAACCCCGCCTCTCTAACCACCATCATCAATCACAGAGCCTCATCCCAAACAGTCATACACACACACATCATCATATATACCAGCCCACAACCAGCATATATACACACACAGACAGCATACACACACAGACAGCATACACACACACAGCATACACACACAGCATATACACACACAGCATATATACACACAGCATATATATACACACAGCATATATACACACACAGCATATATATACACACACAGCGAGCCATACTGCACACACATTGCACACATCCCACATCCACACACCATCATACACATCATACACACACATCATACACACACACATCATACACACACACACACATAAACGCACACACATATACAGGCACAATCATATATACCCACCCAGCACATCAATCCACAATATCACACACCACCATCATACACACACACATCATACTACCAGACACACAATCACCATCATACCACCACACACATAAACACAGTATACACATATATACATATATACATATACATACATCAATCCCTCCATTGTGTCCCCAAGATGTCTGTGTGCTATGCTGGCTCTGTGTGAGAAGCGTGGGATCCGCTGGTGCCAGTATCCCATCCTTAAGACAGAAGAGTCCTAAATGGAGAGAAAAAAAGAGAGGAGGAGGAAGGGGCAGCTTGCGCAGTTCGGTGATGGAGTCATACGTCTCTTTATGTGGCTAGGCCTTGGCACGACCCCCATCACATCTAGCGTCCGTTCAGCTGCTGTGTCTACATGTTGCATGATCTAAGCCTCTCCGCCACTCCTTGCAGTGCGTAGGGGATCGTTATCAGATGCTGCGCTGGGGCGCGCCGAGACCCGAGCCTGCACACTGCATTTCCTCTACTTCCCAGGTCCCCCGAACGATCTGTGCCGGGATCAGGCGGCGTGACATCATCACCACTGCCACCTTGTCCTCCAGAACATACAGAGTGGCGCAGCCAAACAGGCTTCGCCGCTCGGTATATTACTGTTAATCGCGTCTTGTTCTAAAGAACATACGTCGATTACTTTCATATGGTGATTTCGGAGCGGCAATGGGTTAGCCCAATCACCCTAATTGCATTCAACCAAGGTATGTGTAGAGTGGGGGGAAGAGAGAATAAGGGAAATGAGGGGGGGGAGGGAAAAAGAGCGCGTAACAACCAAGCCGCCAAGATGTCCCGCTCTCATCATCTGCCGCCTGATGCGAGTTTCATCTCGCCTCTGGCAGGTCGGACCCTGTATATATGCATAATAAAATCTTTATTTTATATTAGCACCATCATACAAATCATTGGGGGCATATACAAATAAATAGCTACAATACAGTACACATCTATGAACCAAGGACGAGGGCCTTCTCAAAGACTTACATTCTATGAGGATGAGGATGTGACACCAGAGCTTACATCTATGAGGATAGGGGGACACAATAATTTCAGTCTATGAGGATTAGGGGGGGGACCAAGAGCTTTACAGTCTATTAGGGAAGGAGGGGGGACACAGATCTTACGTCTATAAATCTGTTTAACTGGGGCTGAAGCGTCTGTATGGTAGCTGTGTTACGGCGGGTGAGGCGGGCCTGTGTTGTAGTTGTGTACTGGGGGCAGAGGGCTGCATTATAGTTGTGTTACTGGGGGCAAGAGGTCTGTATGAGCTGTGTTCAGGGAGGCGAACGGTGGCGTATGTGCTGTGTTTACAGGGGATGAGGCGGCTTGTATGTAACTGTTTTACTGGGGGCGGGAGGGCTGTATGTAGATGTGTTACTGGGGGGGGGAATCGGCTTATGTAGCTGTGTTTCTGGGGCTGAAGCGTCTGTACATAGCTGTGTTACTGGGGGCGAGGGCTGTATGTGCTGTGTCTGGGGAGAGGGCTGTAGTAGTTGTGTTACTGGGGGGGCGAGAGGGCTGTATGTAGCTGTGTGCTGGAGGCAAGGTGGCTGTATGTTAGCTGTGTTAACTATGGGGTGTGAGGCGACTGTATGTAGCCTGTGTTACTGTCGGGATAGTGGATAGTGAGCAGGAGGACGTGTATGTATGCTAACTCTGGAGGTGGGGGCCTCCACCAGGTTTTGCGCCCAGGGGACACCCACCAACCTTAATCCATTACTATAAAAGTATAAAGAGCATAAAATTTAAATCTAAAAAAAAACTGACACGACCAAAAACTAATGGCAATCTATGGAAATCAGCGTTTTTCACCAAATAAACTCTGATGAATTTTTGACTATTTCTGCATATCACACGTGAAAAGGCCTTCATTGTGTGGAATTGTGTTTGTTCTGTTTTTAAAATGTTTTCCCTAGTATCTAAAAAACCCCCATGGGTAAGCAGTTATATAAAAAAAAAAACAAAAACTCATCTCTCTTGATCACCGTCACCAGTTCTAGCAGAAAACTCTCCATTTTTGGGGAATTCTGGGCTGCCAAGGTCATGATGGGTGCTTAGTTTTCATCTGCATCACAATACTTTCCCATTTGTGATTTTTTATCCATTCTGAAAAACCCCTTTAAAAAAATTCATAGATCTCATGATAAATTAGGTTTCTGTCAGAACATGCTGATTGCTCTCCAGTATTCTAAATTGGATCTCCCATTTGTGGTTCAAAACCACACCCCCTGGCAGCAACCTGTCCCTATGTCCTAGCGCTTAATACGCGCTGTTAATAGGAATGGCTGGTGTCCAGGCGACCAGAAGCTGTTTTGACCAGGTGCCATGCCCCTAAACAACTGGCACAACATGAGGAACTGCATGTGGGACTTCAGACGCACGGATGAAGTAAGTCACGGTTAGGAGGTAAGCCCCCCTAGCCACATTCCTATTTTACTTGAGGGTTATCCGAAATTAATAAATAAAACTTAGGCCGGGATGGGCAGCTTTTTAAAAAAAAAACGTGTACTCACCTCCTTTGGTGCTGAGCGATGTCCCCGCAATCTGCTGTTGTTTACTGGGACAAAGAAGTTGTGCTCTGGATCTTCCGGCCTTCCCTGGCAGGAGGAGGGGGTGACACAAGAGCTTAAAGTCTATGAGGATGAGGAGGTGACACAAGAGCCTACAGTGTATGAGGATGAAGGGGTGACACAAGAGCTTACAGTCTATGAGGATGAGGGGGTGACACAAGAGCCTACAGTCTATGAGGATGAAGGGGTGACACAAGAGCTTACAGTCTATGAGGATGAGGGGGTGACACAAGAGCTTACAGTCTATGAGGATGAGGGGGTGACACAAGAGGTATAATAACTTGTATAATGGTCCAGCCATGTAATAAAACCTGTGTAGCTTCACAGGCTGTTAGACTGCGTTAACCTCCCCCTGCTCCCTCAGCACATCCCTCTTCCTCTGACTGATGTAATCTCGCAGCACACAGTAGGAGGGCAAACTGCTCCTGGACAGTGTAACAACCTGTAAAGCTGGAGCACGTTGGGGCTCTGGTAACACCTCCTGGAGCCCTTCTTACTCATTAGCATAAGTCTAAAAGTTGATTCTATAGGAAGGAGGCCATGATCTAATATTGATATTCAGCTTTGGAATGGTCATCAATATCATACATGTGTAAGACCCTTTAAGTACCATCACTGCAAACGTTTAATCTTTGATTATAATAAACAAAGGCAATATGAAATGATAAAATTAATCTTTTCTTATATTCTGGCTAGTTTACTTACAGTGAATTATATGTTCCTAAAAAGAAAATATATGTGATTGCCTCAAAGGTTAATTGCAAAAAAAGAAAATGATCTAAAAGCAAATAGCAGTTAAAATTACATGTTGGTCTTTTTGTCATTGCCCAAGGTGTTTCAAACTGTGACTGATGACAGATGATTAGTCACAGCTCAGGAAAATCTATAACAGAGTAATGGGGTTTCAGAAGATTGGAGGAGAGCAGTTTACTTCTTTCCTTTGTAGCATAGTAATATTGCTGATAATTACACTGCCCATAGCACTGCTTTAAAAAAACTGCATAAGTATCATGAAGGAATCACATATCCATGAGGGGGGAAACAAAATAATGCAAATTAACTTCATTTTAATGCAAATTACATTCGACTGCTTTGTATCTATTAATGTTCTTTTCAAGTTTGGTGTTTTGTGTAGTTTTATATTATTCATTGTTATTTGTTCAAAGACATGCAAATCATTCAGAAAAAAAAATGTGTCCTCATGAGATGGTACATTATTTCCCTGCAAATTCATACAACTTTTCCTCAGGATTCATCAGCTATAAGTTTTTTTTTTCTTTTGGATTCCTCCACTGAGGGCTACTTGTACCAAATTTTATGTATACACCTGCCCCAAAGTGAAGAGGCTCAGACTTCAACTGTAATTTTATTTATATGTTTTATCTACTAAAACTTAAAACTTAAAAGAGAACCCCAAGTAGCGCTTCGTCCTTAATGAACCTTACTGTGGGTTCCCTCCCAACTCATTCTCCCAGTTCTAACATTTTCCTTATTACCAAGAACACTCCTGCCCATATCCTTCCTATCTTTTTGTATAGGAGTTTTAGATCATGATGAATAAAACAAGTCAAGCAAAATGAAAAGGGGTCTTGACATTTTAGACAATTGAATTCTTTCCTGTATGTCATCTGGAAGAGTACAGGGGACTGGTCCCGTTAGTCTTCCAGTATCGTCAATTTTGGAAGTCCTACTAACTATAGGACAGCTGAGAAGGAAGTTCCCCAGAGTTTCGGGAGCACAAGAGAATTGTCCTTGGATTCGGATGGATAGTCAATCTTGGAAGTCCTACTAACTATAGGACAGCTGAGAAGGAAGTTCCCCAGATGTTTCTGGAGCACAGAGAACTTGTCCTGTTGTTCACTCCGGGATAGTCAATCTTGGAAGTCCTACTAACTATAGGACAGCTAGAAGGAAGTTCCCTAGATGTTCTGGAGCACAGGGAACTTGTCTTGTTGGTTTTCCAGGATGTCAATGTTAGAAGTCCACTAACTATAGGAGCATGAGAAGGAAGTTCCCCAGATGTTTATGGAGCAAGGGGAACTCGTCCTGTTGGCACTTCCGGATATAATATTGGAAGTCCTACTAACTATAGGACAGCGAGAAGGAAGCTCCCAGAGTTTCTGGAGCACAAGAGGAGAACTTGTCTTTGTAACCCCTTCGGTAGGAATTCTTGAAGTCCTACATAAATATAGGACAGCTGGAAGAAGGGTTCCCAGATGGTTCGGAGCAAAGGGAAACTTGTCTTGGTGTGGTTTTCCACAAATCAACTGTTTAGATAGTCTCTACTTAACTATAGGGCTTGCAGGGAGAAAGTTCCCCAGATTTGGCACACCTTAGTGCAGCTTCCTCCCCCTTCCAGAGAAAAGCGGGAACTGGTGTAATGGATTAGACCTCACATGGAAAAACCTAGGGTCAGAAGAGTTGGACAGCCCCCATATAAATAGCGGTGTTGCATTGAATAAAAATAGAAGAAAAACACTGAATGGTAGGGTGCCCCGGTTTGGGTTTTTGGATTTTGCGGGACCAAGACCTGCTGAAATAATAATCGGACAGAATTGAAGAAATCTTGCCCTACCCGCGCTCCCTTTCCCTCCACCCAACCCATCCCCAGGTACCCCCCGGCCTGATCAGACCCCAACCAACCTTCCTCCTATTTCTCCCCTTTGTGCATTTAGCCGTTTTTTTCATCTACGCTAAGAAGAATAGTCAAGGGCGACTTGATTAACTAGGGCAATGACTTATATAAGCAAAGGTCCCCGATGTTAGTGGTTTTAGAGAAGTTACAGGAGAACTGCCCCGTATAACTTTTCAGGATGATCAAATAAAATCTAACGTCTGCCACAATAGGTATTCAACACCCTGCAGATTTTAGACGGTTTGATACACGAAGCAAATAAAGTTAGGCCTTTCAAAGCTGTTCAAAACAGACAAGCGGACATTTAACAGATGCAGAAATCTTAACAGAACAAAAACCAGTTCCTCGTGGTTAGTTATAGTTTAAACCATTTTAAACATAGAAGTGTGGGTCAAAACTATTAGTCAACCATCTAGAGTTTAATATTTGGTTAGGAATACCCATGTTGGCAATACCAGCTAATAATCGTCTTCAGTTATCAAGGACCTTGATCAGCCGCCGAAACAGGTCGTCTGAGTACATCTTGGCCGCAACCCCTCTAATGAAGGATCTCTCCAAGGTATGATTAGGTCTTTTGGGTCTAATGTGGACTTAATCCTGAGACGCCTTCCAACAAGTTTGTCAATTGGGTTAGGGAGTCAGGGAGAGATGACAGGCCCGAAACCACTTAGATTTTTCACCTCTTGAGCCCAGCCTTGGTTTTCTTGGATGTTGCTTTGGGTCGTTGTGTCTTGTTGGGAAGATGAAACTGACCGACGTATATCTTAGATCGTATTGATGAGGAGGAGCGGGGAGGGTTCTTGTCCCAAAATCTCCAAGTAGGCGTTGCTATGCATCCTCTTCACCATGGATGCGGGACAGGGATGGCACAGGCCCCATGCCCGGATAGAACGCAGCCCCCACAGCATGATGCTGCACCCACATGCTTGAGCTGTTATTATACAATGGGTTAGAGACAAACACGGAGAAAAAGGACTGGGATGGCACTATTGATGGAGGAGTTATTCTTGGTAAGTTTAAGTTTATCAAAAATGTAAACGCGTTTTCGGGAGGGAACCCCTCTCAAGTACAAGGGAAAGATAGCTTCTCTACAGGGTGACACTGCCATTGAGTGACAACTGGAAGCCAGGAACTGTGCGTGAGAAGCGAAGTGGACTCTGAAGGGAGGGTGTGGTCGAGGCGCCGCCGGAAACGAATTTACAGTTTGTGGGAAATAAACATTTTAAAAGCTTACCCAGAAGACTCGCTCCCCCATAACATAGCGACCATATCCATGCCTTTTTCTGGGTTTTCTACACCCATTTATGCTTGTGACAACCGGTTCAGCCTTGCCAATTGAAAGCGGAATACCGGCCATTCGCTGTTGGGGCAGTTTGGGCGAGTATCTCTCTACGTCGATGTAAGATATTAAGGTGAGCGCTATTCTCAGGGGGGGGGGTGGGTACTGTCCATACCCTCCATCTCCATCAACATACCCTCAGATATTTTAATTCAATTTAATTAAACTTGTTCCCATTTAACCAGATAATACACGAGGCACCATACTCTTGGTGTGCCTCTCTTCTTTTTTTGTTTCGTTATAGTATATGCTTGACGTGCGGATGGCATTATTGGGTGTATGCCAGTGCCATCCAGTTCCAAAGTCACGTTGTGGTTGGCACCCCAAAGATCTCGATTTGGTCTCATCAGACAGAGGAACCTTAACCAGTCTGTCCCAGAGTCCTCCAAGTGATCAGAGCAAAACTGGTAACGAGCCTTGCCTGACGCTTTGAAAAGTAAAGGACCTTACGTGCTGTCTGCAAACGGAGCCCATTGACGGGGTGGAGTACGTTAATTATGCTATTGACTGAAACCAATGTCACCACTGCCATGAGATCTTCCCGGACCTCCTCCTTGTTGTCGTGGGTAGCCTTGACTCATCGGACAAGCTGGCTAGGCACGGAGGAAACTTTCAAAGGCTGCCAGGCCGTGGAGGCTAACATAGTTACATAAGCCTTCACTTACGGATGATGGATACAACCAGTGGAGACAGGTAGGCCACCCCCCCCCAACTCCTTGCGACAGGGTTTTGACCCGTGCAGACTGTGGGATCCTCCCGATTTGTCGTAATGGCTCGGAATGTCTCTTGTATCTTTCCCTGATGACACGTATGAGTGCTGTTCACAAGTTGGGGAGGGTCTTTTTAACTAAATAGTCAGAACAGGCTGAAAAACAGATAATTAGTCCAAACATTGTGGAAGCCATGTTCTTTGTGCCTGAAATACTTCTTAAACTTTAGTGTGAAACCAAACAGAATTCTGGGTGGTGTGAGGGGTTGAATAATAATTGACCATATTTTATGTTTAAAATTTATAAAATATAACTAAGCAACATAACTTTTGGTTTGTAAGATTCTGCATCTGTTAATAAATCCTGCTCTTGTTTGAGTTTGGAAGGCTCAACTTATGTTGCTCTTATCAAAAACACGGCTAATCTGCAGCGTGGTTTTGAATACTACTGTAGGCACTCTAGAAGAAAAATAAAGAAAAAGAACCCTAACTAAAAAAATGCGGACCGATGAGGACAGGTCTCTATAAAAAAACAATAAAATAGTCTTACTAAACATGAACCCTCGTAATTTGTAAACACCTGATGTGTGACCATATTCACTCTTGTTCTCTCATAGACACAAAAACAAAAAAATTGTGTATTTGTATTGTATGCTGAGGTAATTCTACTAGACATCTAAACCTGTGAGGTATCAAGTCAAGGTATTTTAACTTGAACCCTAACTACATTCACTTTGCACATTCTTTGACAGTTAATAAAAAAAATACAAAAACAACTAACAGGAATGGTCAGATAAAAAAAAATTGCAAGTCAACATTACCCCCCCCCCGCTGGCATCAGGCACCTACAGTAAATCTGTGTGAAACTGTGCAATTCTGACCTGTAGATCAGGTCTCTAAATGGCAGAGTTCGTACAGGTTAAGACTTTAGCTAAATGTGGGGGGCCAGGTGTTCACACCCATAATCCGCCCCACACACATAAAGCAGATAAGCCAGCGGCGCGGAGGGCAGATCAGGGCTTCTATGCCTGAAAACTGTTGAGGAAGGCAGATGAATCTCCCCCGCTTGCTAAGGGAGGCGACTCTTATCCACTGGTAATTATGACACAGCCAAGAAAAAGAGTGTGAGTAGATAAATACAAATAAACAATGGTAAGGAGCACATGACCGTAAATCTTGATCATTTTTTACCATCTTTACATTAAAAGGGCCCGACAAAAAACTTCTTGTGGAAGGTCTTAAAAAGTAACTATTTGCTATAAGTAAGATACTTTCACTGTGATTCATCCGATAGCCCCACAAATGCCGTATTACTGATCACTAGTACATCAATCATCCGATCATAGATGATTAGAACTTCTTTCAATTTCTGCCACGACAGGTCACGCTAAATTACCTTTAACAAGCTATAAGGAATTACTAATCAAATATCTAACATAAGGAGTAATGCTGTTTCTGGGGGCACAATACGTTTCTTGTGGACTTGTTTTCTTGCAGTTCACATCTGGCCGTCTGATTCTGTAAATTTCCTATCGTTATTACGTGATAAATTGACAAATGCCTGAGCTCAAAAACTATTTATGTTAAATGTGTGAGTGGCAATTGTGATGTAATTAAATTATTTTTTATTAAGGACTTGTTGCTAACTAATCAAGGTCTAATTACATAACAATTGAATAGCTAAATCTATCAAACATAAGGTGTGTCACAGCTGCTCCACGGACCCACATCACGGGCACGCGGGCCACTCGTGCACCTCACCTATCCCTTCCGGCTCCAGTGGCTGTGGTGCGCATGTCCCGACTCCTAGGGCGCGCAACACGGCTCCCGGAGAGATAAGGGCCAGCAAAAACTGTATTTGGGCTGGGCAATTTCCAGGAAATCTGTAAAGCCGCCCTATCTTAAGCGTTCCCTCGGATCTTACGATATGCCTTGGAGAAAGTTGTTATTGATGCGCCTTGGGCGATATTGATTTTCCTGTGGTGACCCGGACTGTTTCTGTACGCTTCTGTGTTGCCAGCCGACCTGCTTAGCCTCGACGTTGATCGTTTTGCGCTGTACTGACCACAACTATTTGCAGTTGAAGCCTGCCTTCTTCTGCACAACGCCTGCGGATCTTCTTCCTGTGCCCTAGAGAAAAGCTGTTCCTTTGCCAGCGAATAATTGTGATTTCCCGTGTGACCCGGGTTCCATTCATGATACACTCCTCCGCGCCTACCTGACCTATTGGTACATCTGACTCTGAATCGCCATGTGCACCTGACCTCCGGCCTGTCCCCCACAAGGACTGCCTTACGTTTCGTACATGCCTTGCAGCACATGAACAAATGGTTGGTAAATCCACCGCATCAAGTCCAACCGCTTTGCGACAGGCTCTGTGAAAACCAGGTTGCCATTTAAGACTCCAGTCCCAGGGTGTTGGATCCGTCATCGGCTCCGAGGTTGTACCTTTGGAGTCAATTCCTGGAAACCTGACCAATGTGGAGAATTTTATGTTCCTCCATTGAGACATATCCCACCAGATCAAGCATGCGTGTCCGAAACATTCAACTTCTATGGAGTGACAAAAGAAATGAAAAAGGAGATGCTTGGTGTCCATACATGGGCGGCACACTTCCGAGCCTGGGATTGCAATGTGTCAAAAAATCTCCATTCTCAGATAGTTGTGAGTCCCAGAGGGAGTACTACAATTATCATTTATATCTCTAGTTTTTTAGATGGAGATACCATCCCAAAAGCTGGCAAGGTCCTAGTCCTAGTCATTCAGGATGCTGCCTGCTTCTATTGACGCTTAACCCCTGTAACAAAGTGCTATTGTAGCTCTTTTTCACTCCATTTTTCACTCACACCTTCAAAAATTCTATAACTTTTTTATGGTTCACATAAAAGCGTGAATGTTGTCAAAATAGCAATGTATTCAGTTGTTCGATGGCTTATTTTTGGTAACATATGCATATTGTAGTGACAGTATTTAAGATTCCATGCAGTGTGTTTGTGGGGTACTGTGAAGTGGGAAAAAAATTCCAAAAGCCCGTGAAACATGGTGTGAAAAAACGACATTTTGCAAGTTTCTTGTCGGCTTTGGATTTTACAGCTTTCACTGTGCGCACAAAATGAATGGTCTACTTTAGTCTTTGGGTCGGGCCCATGTGCACAATCACGGGCATACCAAATTGTATAGGTTTATAACTTTTCATACATGTACAAAATAGAACCTCCTGTACAGTTTTTTTTTTTAATTTTGCCATTTATGGCACAATTGTTGGTAATGCTTTGGATGTACGGAGTACAAAAGAGTGAACTAACCATTATTATATTTTGATTAGATTTGGGCAATTTTGGAAAACGCAGGATACCCTAATTGTTTTTGATTTATGCTGTATTAATATTGTATCTCAGGAAAGGGGGGTGATCTGAATGTTAGGTGTTTTAGTATAATTTTGTTGATAAACTTTTTTTTTTGTTACCATTTTCAGATTCCTAGGATACTTACCCTAGGGTGTCGTACGCTCCAATCAATGACTGCCATACTACAGTAGGGCAGTATAGGTGTTTTCGCTATTCATTACAATGTCCTGATAGCACATTGTAATGATCTGAGTTAAAACGAAGTAGGTAGCCTCGGGTCTTCTAGAACACCCGAGGCTGTCATGGTGATGGATCGCCGTCTCCCGATGACGCCACGGGGCGCAACGATACGACAGACAGATGGCGGCAATATGAGCCGGGAACCGGATTGCCGCCTTACTAGTACGGCTCAAGTCGGGAGGAGGTTTTAAGAACAAAGGGGAGGACATCAGGCTCTTTTTTTGCTCAATCATGGCTACAAGAATAGGTATCCTTTACATATAACCAGCCAGCTACAATTAAAGCAACACAGATTGACATTGAAAAAAGCCCTCTATTCTGAATTCCCCAGTCCACTAACACAGCCTGTGGACTCCTCAGGCTATCATCTAAGTGTCAGGCATTGGATGTAATTGCTCGTCCCGACACCCCTGGTTGTTAGAGTTAGACTATTTTAGCGACTACACAAAGTCCTGGCCAATCTGTAGTCTGATAGACGTAAACATTATAAAGTGAAAAACAAGCTTAAAAAAAGTACAATCTAAAAATAATATTTTATTAAAATAAGGCTGCCCCAACAAAAACTGGTTAACATTCTATTACCAAACAATAAAAAACATGCTGTTCAAAAAATTCGGCTTGTGGGACTCATGACACGTCCCCTTATTTTTTGGTCGTGTGTGATCACAAAGATAAGAAGTCAACTTTATACAGATTTTATAATACCAATGTTATCTTTTGTCTTTATCATTAATATGAGACAAAAATGTTTCATAGTTCAGTGTACGGTGACCGTATTTGTGTTTTTGTGGGAGGGTTGCTGAGTTTCATTGCTCATTTGGAAATGTAAAACCTTTTCTTTGATCACGGATTAATGTTGTATGGTGTGCGCCTAAAGTAGCCACATGAGACAATCTGGATGTATTTCCCAGTAGGGGTCACCGATCAAATATATTGTGCTATTATAATTGGGCATTTTGGGAAAGGCTGGGATGCATAAAACGGTCTGTCATTATGCTATGTATGCAAATTTATATTACATTATAGAGGGGATTTGAACTTTTGTTTTTTTACAAAGGTTAACCTAAAAAAACCCATCTTTTAGAAAGTGACTTAAATCTAAATAAACCACACCTCCCATATACAAAAGAAGAAACACCACACAAGTTTTAGGTTATTTGTAGTTCCTATGTGTATAATCCTAACTGGTTTTCTGGGAAATAGCAGTATTTTAAACTTAGTTTACAAATTGACTTCTGCACAAGAATAAAATGTAAATTAATGATGTAAATGAACAGGATCAAATTTATAGAAACAATGAAGGTTCCTGGACAAATCTTCCCTCCTGCTTCATCACTCAACACAGCTGGTGAGGGGATATCCGTGGGGGAGGAGGAGCTGTACAGGAGCACAAAGGGGGGGTTAGAGCTGAGGGAGTGAGTCAGCCGCACGTATAAGTACATTTATTTATTTTAAGAATGCCAGCATCCAAACCAAAAAAAGAGGGGACCAGCACAGGATACTGCCAGGGTGCAGGTGGTTAAAACACACAGTATAGGGTAATGCCATGCATGGAAAAGCAGAAACACATATTTGCAATCCAGAAGTATAAGGGGCTTCTGTAAAATGAGGGCGGGCAGGGTGGGTGACAGGGAGATTGACCTGGAGCCCACTCTGCAGTGACCATATATCTCATAGCATAAAGAATCAAAGGCTGAGGGAGCAATGTTGTGGGGACAAGGAGAGAGGAGAAGTGTCCACAGTCATTGTTGTGATGAAGGAAGTTTAATTTATTCAGGTCTGATGGTTAAATATAGTGTTCATCAACAAAAGTGGGGAAAGATGAACCCAAAAAATCAAAAGGCTAGTGGAGGACGTGTCATGGGTTGAGGGAATGTTTTCTGAAGGTCCCAACCACCTCCACAAAGCAAAACCACCAGGCAAAATGTACCCAAGGCAAGATGAAAAAATTCAAAACGTAACTTTTATCAAGTCAAATCGCGATAAAAATATGAAATGAAACTGGTTTTTTGGGTTATCAGTTAATAACAAATAACCAAACAATTGGCATCACTTGAAAAACAAACCGACGTTGCCCAAAAGACATTGTACGCAGGGATCTGTGGCAATTTTTTGGGGAAAGTTGGGGAATGTTTGCTGCAGCCACCGTATTTATACCCGTGTGGCGAACATACTGGCACGGGTGCCAGGGTGGACTCAGAGCCATTTTTGTGGCCACACGGACCATCGCCCCCAGCATACACAGACAGGACTCGAAGAATTTCATGCTGTTCCAAGCAACTTAAAAGATGTGCTTCGTAAGCTTTTGATACTTACTGCACTACTTGGGATGAGGACGAGGAGAATAAATAGACAGGGCGTGGAAAGAAGCAAAATGATGTACAATTTTCCATCTTTCTACTGGTTGCTGTCTCAGCGAGGCCAAAAATGAATGTTGAAGAACAGGGAGCAGGAAGTTACTGGTTTAATTTTGGTTTGGCACTCGTTAAATAAAATAAGGGGGGTTTGGGTTGTCTCTTTGGGCTACCGGCCGCGAAAAGGTTCGCCATCAATGAGCCAACGGTGACCTATTATGGTGAGTGAATGCTAGGGCGTTCCTATAACTTTGGTTATTGTACAAACACTGTTCTATGGTAAGAAAGTTGACAATGGAGATGATACATATTTTCTGGTTACAAAATCAAGTGATATACATTGCCTAATTTTGATTGTCTCCAGTTGTAGCTTGTGAGCATTCTCGTCCACTGTTTTCTAGTCATGTAGTTTCTATATTTGTATTTTATTATATTGTACTGATGTAATATATGTGAACGCTATTGAATGTACAGAAACCATGGAAGACATAGTGCTGATAAATACTACCAAAATTAATTGTATATGCCGATAATCAGACTTCGTTTTTTTTCAAGGGTTAAAGCATTACAGTGGTTATCTGCCAATGCCAAAAACCAAAAGCTTGAATCACAAAGCTATGAAGAGAGTTGTGGATGGTTTTGAACGTTTGATACATTAGGCAATTATGCAAGTATTAGTACAAGGTTTTATGTGCATGACTGTAAAGCTTACTGGACTGTAAAATAAGACTTATTGAAGACAGGACACGGCTGCTCAGAGAACCCGACAAGCTTTCTGAACATTTTTGATACACGGATGTACAGCTCTGAGAAAGACCCTTGTACTTAACTGTCCATGGCCGTATGCCGATTATATTTGGTTTAACAATACACCGTTGCATGCCTGCTACCTTTATCATGCAACAATAGCATCTCTATTCTAAGGCAATCATTGGCAGCACCTACAATATTGAAAAAGGGGTTTGCTTGGAAAATCTTTTGTGCTATACTTAAAATAGAAGTTGACATAAAAAGCGAACAGTCATTTCGATAATCTTAAGATTGCGGTACCCCTCCCTCTCCATAGAGATAATGTGCCGTAAACATGGGTTAAATATAAGACATGTCCTATCTTTTCCCCCTGTATCGACGGGAACGCATCGGCCTATTGCTCTCTATGGGGGACATATGTATTGGCCCAAGCTTGATACGCCCCCCCCCCCCACACACACATCGATGCTCGTGGTGATGAACCCTTATATGTATTGGTAGAATTTCGCTGGTCATCTAACAAACATATTAGTTAACAGTCTAGATAGATGGTGTACATTTATACGATTTTGGCAAAAGATCAATACCCCAATAATGAAATCGCTGTTAATTTTGGTTAACAGGGAATCCTACGCACATGATTCTACTATAAAGGTAGATCGGGTGGTAGGTGGATGAATGGGACGAAGGATAGCCCTTTGGGGCTAATCCACACGTACCGGGTATATTTAGAAAACTTTTAATCTGCGGATATGTCTAAAAAAATTTTAAGTGGGCCACTGGGGCGTGGAGTCGCTGGGGCTAGACGTCGCACTATGTCCACGTTCCATAGCCTCTTTCCTCCACCGCATTTCCTCTTCGGCGCGAAGACAAAGGCCTGACGTTCTTGCACATTGCGCAGAACACCAGGGTACTCGGACCGGAGGGCGCGCAGATCGAGGAGCTGCGCGCCGAAGATGAAATGGTTAGGCGGAGAGCGAAATGGTAGAGAAAAGAGGCTACCTGGGGCGTGGAATAGACTGCGTCGCCTGTAGCCTTATGTCCGGCTACTCCAACGCCCCCGTAGCCGACCTAACAAAAAATACATATCAGTGGATTAAGATTCTAAAAAGAGAGCTGCCAAAAAGGGCTATCCTCACGTCCCATTCATCAACCTACCACCGTTCTACTTCTATAGTAGCATAGGGGCGTGGTAGGTTCCCTTTAGTAGATATCTTCTTGGGGCACATGTACCCGTGTTTTGGTGTGACATTTTCTGTTTTTTTTTATTGGCGCTGGAACTATTTTTTTGTTTCTTTTTTTTTTTGGTGCGTTAGGGAACCTCCATCATTCAAAGTATTGGTGGAGATATCACTCATTACATATTGTTAAAGTAGCAAATTCTTACAAAAAGTCTAATACCTGAACGCTGTTTGTGCAAAAAGTTTGCCAAAAGCACTCAAGACATTAAGACTAACTGTCACCAGATTTTTCTGTATGAAAATTAGCCTTCGTTCTCTTACTCTCTCCCATTCTAACAGTAACCCACCCACCCCATTATTTTTAACTGACAGCTTCTGTGTCTCTACAAATCACTGGCCTGGTTCTTGACTTAGGTCATCTGCCAGTATTCAATACAGACTATAAAAGCTCTCCTTATAGTAGGAAATATGTGTGCTTTTTTTTGTAACAACCAATACCTTTTGCACTATATTCATGTCATGTGGGAAAAAACCAGGGTGGTGAGTCATCCAAGGTCCTCCCCTTCAAAATTTCCAAAATGACCTCATGTATTGTATCTGATCAAATAAAACTCAGACAGAGAAAGAAAAGTTCGTAGAAGCACAGACTGGAACAGGGAACTGAGGGAAGATCTTACCTTACTATTTTGTGCAGGAGACATCCGCATTCACTGGCCGGCAATCCAGCTCTGATACTTCCAAATGGGACCCTCCTCTTGTGAGCAGAGAAGCAGCAGCTCCCCCCTCCCATGAATCCGACTACAAACAAAGTTGTATGGTAAACGAGATACGTTCTAGGGCTGCCACATGATGAGGAAGGAAGCCATTGCAGCACTGAGATAATCAGAGGGGGATAGCTAAGAAACGGCTGTTGCTATAGGTAACAAAGATAATAGGCAAAGTTGTTTCTTTAATCCCAGAGCATTCATTTGTGGGGGGGAAAAAAACCTTTCAGGTACTCTTTACTGTTTCTGTTTGGACGTTACCCAAAAATACAAAACCCACCGAACCAAGCCAAATTGGCACATCAATGCTCTCACACTAGGCAGGCTTTGAGTGCAAGGTGTCACTAATCTTCTGGCGGGAGCTATACCGCAAAGAAAATTTAGATGTATCCTATGATTCGCAAAAATTCCACTTTTAATCCATTAAATCATGGGGGAGGGAGGGAATCTCTTTTTAAAGGGTTGGCCTTTACCTCCATGTTTTTTGTAACGTGGGTTTAAAGTAGGTCCATCGCTTTCTTGAACTTAAAGTGAAACCTCTGACCTGCAATGACTTATGGGGAGATCGGATAGAGATCACATGGGGGGGGGACCCTCCATCTGCGGCCAATCTTAGGAACGGAATGTCTGGCGATGAGGGTAAAAGACGAGGCTTCCCTGAATAATCAGGATAAGATTGCAGAAAATATTAATAGATGTAATGGTAAAGTACCAAAAAATTCTGACCCCTCAACATACAAAAAAAAACATGCAGGAAAGGGGCCCCACTCCTGCACTCATCGATGTAGTTTTGGTGTTGAGGTTCCCTACCCTCTATATATATTTATGTTCTAAAATGCAAATTTCATATAATAAAACCTCGGATCAGTACTCCCACGCGACCTGAATTAGACTTTTCTAAAAGGGTCTAAGTTTTTTGTTTAACCCCATAATGGACCGCCCTAGCGCTTTTTAACGGCGGTTCATAAGGGTACTTCTCTGATGCGTACGCATTTATTAAGGCGGAGGCGTCGAAGAAGATTTTCGGACACGGGTGCGACACGTGCGCCGGCGTTGGGCTGTGATCTTACAGCCCGACCGGCACACTACTACGCGTGGTAGGCGTTTAATGCGGCCTACTGGTTTATAAAAACGTTTCCTAAGTTATAACCACTATCGTGAGACATGTCAGATTTGAAAAATCGAGTCTGTATCTGAGCTGAAAACTAGTGCCGGTTGATAAGGGGGAAGATAACAAAAAAAATTACTTTATTATATAGCGCAACACAGATATGCACGCTGGTACCAAACAGTTGTTAAATCAGTCCGTCCCCAATTGGGTCACAATCTAATCAACACCTACCATAAGTTGGAGAAGGTGGGAGGGAAAACAGAGGCCGGAAGGGAAACCCACACAACCTCTTGCAGATGTTGACTTGAACCCAGTCTCAGATCATGATAATCTATGGCCGGCTGGGGTGGGGGGGGGTGGACATTCATTCTTGGTAAAGGAGTAAGGAGGGCAGAAGTCCAGCTCAGCTTCTCTCACCTGATCCACTGCAGGCTTTCATGTAGGAACCTAGGATAGCGGAACAAGTGCCAGAGTGGAGAGAACTCCTTAAAGCGTAGTTCAACATAACCTGCCTATGGTAATTACCGTACCAGTATCTGACCCTGTAGTAATTGAAAGTTGTGGAGCGGAGACCCTGCGGTAACCTTTCACCCTCCCTGACCTTGACTGGCTACCTTTCCTATTCGTTCCCTTGCTGCATGTAGCAAAGAAGAGACGCGATGAGCGAAAAGCACTTCGGGATGGAGCGTCCGCCGGCCAGCTTTAGAGTGATGTACGCGTTCAAAGGGAATTTATACACTACAAAATCCCAGGAATGCATTCTGTCTCGCCGTCATATTACTGCCGGTCCTCCCCTCGCTCTAGCGGGAAGTGTAGTGTATCTGGAGGTTACGGACCGCGGGCATGCCAGTGTCTCCTTGTCTGATCATGTTCGCCGTCGCAGGCTGGTGCGCAGGTCACCACGTCTGATTGTCACCGCATGTCTGGTCTGCCCAACATGTAGGAAGGCCCATTTTATTTATATGTTTTATCTACTAAAACTTAAAAGAGAACCCCAGTAAGGCTGTCCTTAATGAATCCTTACTGGGGGTTCCCTCCCATACTCATTCTCCCAGTTCTAACATTTTCCTTATTACCAAGATCACTCCTGATAACCTCCTTCCTATCTTTTGTATAGGAGTTTTAGATCATGATGAATAAACATGCATTAAGCAAAATGAAAAGGGGTCTTGACATTTTAGACAATTGAATTCATTTCCTGTATGTCATTCTGGAAGAGTACAGGGGGACTTGTCCTGTTAGTCTTCCAGTATCGTCAATTTTGGAAGTCCTACTAACTATAGGACAGCTGAGAAGGAAGTTCCCCAGATGTTTCTGGAGCACAAGAGAACTTGTCCTGTTGGACTTCCAGGATAGTCAATATTGGAACCGGGATAGTCAATCTTGGAAGTCCTACTAACTATAGGACGCTGAGAAGGAAGTTCCAGATGTGTCGGGAGCACAGGGAACTTGTCCTGGTTGGTTTCCAGGATGTCAATGCTTGAAGTCCACTAACTATAGGACATGGTAAGGAAGTCCCCAATGTTTAGCTGGTAGCACAGGGGAAACTGTCCTTTATCTCTCCGGGATAGTGAAAGCGTGGAAGTCCTACAATATAGGACAGCTAAGAAGGGAAGTCCCTAGCTGTTTTCTGGAGCACAAAGGGAACTTGTCTTGTTGTTCTTCGCGTACGGCAATTTTAGAAGTCCTACTACTATAGGACAGCGAGAAGGAAGAGGCACCAAGATGTATCGGGAGCAAAGGGAAAACTTTGTTTGGTGGGTTTTCCAGCAAACAATGTAGAATTAGTCTTATTAACTTAGGGCGTTGCAGGGAAGAGAAAGTTCCCCAGATTTGGCACACCTTAGTGCAGCTTCCTCCCCCTTCCAGAGAAAAGCGGGAACTGGTGTAATGGATTAGACCTCACATGGAAAAACCTAGGGTCAGAAGAGTTGGACAGCCCCCATATAAATAGCGGTGTTGCATTGAATAAAAATAGAAGAAAAACACTGAATGGTAGGGTGCCCCGGTTTGGGTTTTTGGATTTTGCGGGACCAAGACCTGCTGAAATAATAATCGGACAGAATTGAAGAAATCTTGCCCTACCCGCGCTCCCTTTCCCTCCACCCAACCCATCCCCAGGTACCCCCCGGCCTGATCAGACCCCAACCAACCTTCCTCCTATTTCTCCCCTTTGTGCATTTAGCCGTTTTTTTCATCTACGCTAAGAAGAATAGTCAAGGGCGACTTGATTAACTATGGTGACTTTATATAAGACAAAGGTCCCCGATGTTAGTGTGTATCAGAAGTACAGGAGAACTTGTCCCGTTAACTTTCAGGATGATCAATAAAATTACAGTGCCACAAGTAGTATTCAAGCACACCGCAGATTTAAGCACGGTTGATACAGAGCAAATAAAGTTAGAGCCTTTCAAACTGTGTTCAAACAAGAGAAGCGGATGATTTAAACAGATGCAGAAATCTTACACAGAACAAAAACAGTTACCCTCGTGTTAGTTATAGTTTAAACATTTTAAACATAGCAAGTGTGGGTCAAAACTATTAGTCAACCTCTAGAGTTACATTTTGGTTGGAAGACCCATGTTGGCAATTACTACCACGCTAATCATCGTCTTCGTATAAGGGGACTGATCAGCTGCCGAACAGGTCTCTGAGTAATCTTGCCGCAACCCCTCTATGCAAGATCTTCTCCAAGTATGATTAGGTTACTTTTGGGTCTAGATGTGGACTTAATCTGAGATGCCTTCCACAAGTTTGTCAATTGGGTTAATGGGTTGTCAGGGAAGGATGACTAGGCGCACTGAAACACCTTAGATTTGTCTCCTCTTGAGCGCAGGCCTTGGTTTTCTTGGTGTGTGCTTTGGGCGTTCGTCTTGTTGGGGAAGATGAAATGACCGACGTATATCTAAGATCTTTGATGGAGGAGGAGAGCGGGAGGGTTCTTGCGCCAAAATCTCCAAAGTAGGCGTGCTATTCATCTCTTCACCATGGATGCGGAGCCAGATGGCCAGGCCCCTGCCATGTGAGAAGCAGCCCCACACAGCATGATGTGCCCCCATGCTTGACTGTTATATACAATGGGGTTAGAGAAAACCGAAAAAAAGGACTGGAGATGGCACTATATGGAGGAGTTTTCTGGTAAGTTTAATTGTTTATCCAAAAAATGTAAACGCGTTTTCGGGAGGAACACCCTTCTCAGTACAAAGTGGAAAGATAGCTTCTTACAGGTGACATCTCCATGGGAGTGTGAACACTTGGGAGCAGGAACCTGTGCGTGGAGAGGCACACAGTGGACTCTGGAAGGGAGGGTGTGGTCCGAGTGACTCCGCCCGAAACGCAATTTACAGTTTGTGGTGAATAACTATTTTAAACTACCCCAGAAGACTGCTCCTCCATAAAGCGACCATAATCCCATGCCTTTTTCTGGTCTACACCCCATTTTATGCTGTGTGACAACCGGTCAGCCTTGCCATTGATAAGGCGATACCGGCATGACGTGTTGGGGCGTTGGGCGCTAGTATCTTCTACGCTCGATTAAGTATTAAGGTAGAGCGCTATTCTCAGGGGGGGGGGTGTGGTACTTGTCCATACCCTCGCATCTCACTAGTACATACCCTCCAGATATTTTAATTCAATTTAATTAAACTTGTTCCCATTTAACCAGATAATACACGAGGCACCATACTCTTGGTGTGCCTCTCTTCTTTTTTTGTTTCGTTATAGTATATGCTTGACGTGCGGATGGCATTATTGGGTGTATGCCAGTGCCATCCAGTTCCAAAGTCACGTTGTGGTTGGCACCCCAAAGATCTCGATTTGGTCTCATCAGACAGAGGAACCTTAACCAGTCTGTCCCAGAGTCCTCCAAGTGATCAGAGCAAAACTGGTAACGAGCCTTGCCTGACGCTTTGAAAAGTAAAGGACCTTACGTGCTGTCTGCAAACGGAGCCCATTGACGGGGTGGAGTACGTTAATTATGCTATTGACTGAAACCAATGTCACCACTGCCATGAGATCTTCCCGGACCTCCTCCTTGTTGTCGTGGGTAGCCTTGACTCATCGGACAAGCTGGCTAGGCACGGAGGAAACTTTCAAAGGCTGCCAGGCCGTGGAGGCTAACATAGTTACATAAGCCTTCACTTACGGATGATGGATACAACCAGTGGAGACAGGTAGGCCACCCCCCCCCAACTCCTTGCGACAGGGTTTTGACCCGTGCAGACTGTGGGATCCTCCCGATTTGTCGTAATGGCTCGGAATGTCTCTTGTATCTTTCCCTGATGACACGTATGAGTGCTGTTCACAAGTTGGGGAGGGTCTTTTTAACTAAATAGTCAGAACAGGCTGAAAAACAGATAATTAGTCCAAACATTGTGGAAGCCATGTTCTTTGTGCCTGAAATACTTCTTAAACTTTAGTGTGAAACCAAACAGAATTCTGGGTGGTGTGAGGGGTTGAATAATAATTGACCATATTTTATGTTTAAAATTTATAAAATATAACTAAGCAACATAACTTTTGGTTTGTAAGATTCTGCATCTGTTAATAAATCCTGCTCTTGTTTGAGTTTGGAAGGCTCAACTTATGTTGCTCTTATCAAAAACACGGCTAATCTGCAGCGTGGTTTTGAATACTACTGTAGGCACTCTAGAAGAAAAATAAAGAAAAAGAACCCACTAAAAAAATCTGGACGCTGAGGAGGCTTCTAAAAAAAAGCACATAAAATAGTCGTTACTACACATGAACCCTCTATTTGTAAACACCTGATGTTGTGACCATATTCACTCTTTTCTCTCATAGACACAAAAACAAAAAATTGGTATCTGTATTGTATGCTGAGGAACGTTCTACTAGACATTAAACCTGTGTTAGGATCTAACGTCAAGTATTTTAACTGAACCTAATTACATTCACTTTGCACATTCTTTGACAGTTAATAATAAAAAATACAAAAACAACTAACAGGAATGGTCAGATAAAAAAAAATTGCAAGTCAACATTACCCCCCCCCCGCTGGCATCAGGCACCTACAGTAAATCTGTGTGAAACTGTGCAATTCTGACCTGTAGATCAGGTCTCTAAATGGCAGAGTTCGTACAGGTTAAGACTTTAGCTAAATGTGGGGGGCCAGGTGTTCACACCCATAATCCGCCCCACACACATAAAGCAGATAAGCCAGCGGCGCGGAGGGCAGATCAGGGCTTCTATGCCTGAAAACTGTTGAGGAAGGCAGATGAATCTCCCCCGCTTGCTAAGGGAGGCGACTCTTATCCACTGGTAATTATGACACAGCCAAGAAAAAGAGTGTGAGTAGATAAATACAAATAAACAATGGTAAGGAGCACATGACCGTAAATCTTGATCATTTTTTACCATCTTTACATTAAAAGGGCCCGACAAAAAACTTCTTGTGGAAGGTCTTAAAAAGTAACTATTTGCTATAAGTAAGATACTTTCACTGTGATTCATCCGATAGCCCCACAAATGCCGTATTACTGATCACTAGTACATCAATCATCCGATCATAGATGATTAGAACTTCTTTCAATTTCTGCCACGACAGGTCACGCTAAATTACCTTTAACAAGCTATAAGGAATTACTAATCAAATATCTAACATAAGGAGTAATGCTGTTTCTGGGGGCACAATACGTTTCTTGTGGACTTGTTTTCTTGCAGTTCACATCTGGCCGTCTGATTCTGTAAATTTCCTATCGTTATTACGTGATAAATTGACAAATGCCTGAGCTCAAAAACTATTTATGTTAAATGTGTGAGTGGCAATTGTGATGTAATTAAATTATTTTTTATTAAGGACTTGTTGCTAACTAATCAAGGTCTAATTACATAACAATTGAATAGCTAAATCTATCAAACATAAGGTGTGTCACAGCTGCTCCACGGACCCACATCACGGGCACGCGGGCCACTCGTGCACCTCACCTATCCCTTCCGGCTCCAGTGGCTGTGGTGCGCATGTCCCGACTCCTAGGGCGCGCAACACGGCTCCCGGAGAGATAAGGGCCAGCAAAAACTGTATTTGGGCTGGGCAATTTCCAGGAAATCTGTAAAGCCGCCCTATCTTAAGCGTTCCCTCGGATCTTACGATATGCCTTGGAGAAAGTTGTTATTGATGCGCCTTGGGCGATATTGATTTTCCTGTGGTGACCCGGACTGTTTCTGTACGCTTCTGTGTTGCCAGCCGACCTGCTTAGCCTCGACGTTGATCGTTTTGCGCTGTACTGACCACAACTATTTGCAGTTGAAGCCTGCCTTCTTCTGCACAACGCCTGCGGATCTTCTTCCTGTGCCCTAGAGAAAAGCTGTTCCTTTGCCAGCGAATAATTGTGATTTCCCGTGTGACCCGGGTTCCATTCATGATACACTCCTCCGCGCCTACCTGACCTATTGGTACATCTGACTCTGAATCGCCATGTGCACCTGACCTCCGGCCTGTCCCCCACAAGGACTGCCTTACGTTTCGTACATGCCTTGCAGCACATGAACAAATGGTTGGTAAATCCACCGCATCAAGTCCAACCGCTTTGCGACAGGCTCTGTGAAAACCAGGTTGCCATTTAAGACTCCAGTCCCAGGGTGTTGGATCCGTCATCGGCTCCGAGGTTGTACCTTTGGAGTCAATTCCTGGAAACCTGACCAATGTGGAGAATTTTATGTTCCTCCATTGAGACATATCCCACCAGATCAAGCATGCGTGTCCGAAACATTCAACTTCTATGGAGTGACAAAAGAAATGAAAAAGGAGATGCTTGGTGTCCATACATGGGCGGCACACTTCCGAGCCTGGGATTGCAATGTGTCAAAAAATCTCCATTCTCAGATAGTTGTGAGTCCCAGAGGGAGTACTACAATTATCATTTATATCTCTAGTTTTTTAGATGGAGATACCATCCCAAAAGCTGGCAAGGTCCTAGTCCTAGTCATTCAGGATGCTGCCTGCTTCTATTGACGCTTAACCCCTGTAACAAAGTGCTATTGTAGCTCTTTTTCACTCCATTTTTCACTCACACCTTCAAAAATTCTATAACTTTTTTATGGTTCACATAAAAGCGTGAATGTTGTCAAAATAGCAATGTATTCAGTTGTTCGATGGCTTATTTTTGGTAACATATGCATATTGTAGTGACAGTATTTAAGATTCCATGCAGTGTGTTTGTGGGGTACTGTGAAGTGGGAAAAAAATTCCAAAAGCCCGTGAAACATGGTGTGAAAAAACGACATTTTGCAAGTTTCTTGTCGGCTTTGGATTTTACAGCTTTCACTGTGCGCACAAAATGAATGGTCTACTTTAGTCTTTGGGTCGGGCCCATGTGCACAATCACGGGCATACCAAATTGTATAGGTTTATAACTTTTCATACATGTACAAAATAGAACCTCCTGTACAGTTTTTTTTTTTAATTTTGCCATTTATGGCACAATTGTTGGTAATGCTTTGGATGTACGGAGTACAAAAGAGTGAACTAACCATTATTATATTTTGATTAGATTTGGGCAATTTTGGAAAACGCAGGATACCCTAATTGTTTTTGATTTATGCTGTATTAATATTGTATCTCAGGAAAGGGGGGTGATCTGAATGTTAGGTGTTTTAGTATAATTTTGTTGATAAACTTTTTTTTTTGTTACCATTTTCAGATTCCTAGGATACTTACCCTAGGGTGTCGTACGCTCCAATCAATGACTGCCATACTACAGTAGGGCAGTATAGGTGTTTTCGCTATTCATTACAATGTCCTGATAGCACATTGTAATGATCTGAGTTAAAACGAAGTAGGTAGCCTCGGGTCTTCTAGAACACCCGAGGCTGTCATGGTGATGGATCGCCGTCTCCCGATGACGCCACGGGGCGCAACGATACGACAGACAGATGGCGGCAATATGAGCCGGGAACCGGATTGCCGCCTTACTAGTACGGCTCAAGTCGGGAGGAGGTTTTAAGAACAAAGGGGAGGACATCAGGCTCTTTTTTTGCTCAATCATGGCTACAAGAATAGGTATCCTTTACATATAACCAGCCAGCTACAATTAAAGCAACACAGATTGACATTGAAAAAAGCCCTCTATTCTGAATTCCCCAGTCCACTAACACAGCCTGTGGACTCCTCAGGCTATCATCTAAGTGTCAGGCATTGGATGTAATTGCTCGTCCCGACACCCCTGGTTGTTAGAGTTAGACTATTTTAGCGACTACACAAAGTCCTGGCCAATCTGTAGTCTGATAGACGTAAACATTATAAAGTGAAAAACAAGCTTAAAAAAAGTACAATCTAAAAATAATATTTTATTAAAATAAGGCTGCCCCAACAAAAACTGGTTAACATTCTATTACCAAACAATAAAAAACATGCTGTTCAAAAAATTCGGCTTGTGGGACTCATGACACGTCCCCTTATTTTTTGGTCGTGTGTGATCACAAAGATAAGAAGTCAACTTTATACAGATTTTATAATACCAATGTTATCTTTTGTCTTTATCATTAATATGAGACAAAAATGTTTCATAGTTCAGTGTACGGTGACCGTATTTGTGTTTTTGTGGGAGGGTTGCTGAGTTTCATTGCTCATTTGGAAATGTAAAACCTTTTCTTTGATCACGGATTAATGTTGTATGGTGTGCGCCTAAAGTAGCCACATGAGACAATCTGGATGTATTTCCCAGTAGGGGTCACCGATCAAATATATTGTGCTATTATAATTGGGCATTTTGGGAAAGGCTGGGATGCATAAAACGGTCTGTCATTATGCTATGTATGCAAATTTATATTACATTATAGAGGGGATTTGAACTTTTGTTTTTTTACAAAGGTTAACCTAAAAAAACCCATCTTTTAGAAAGTGACTTAAATCTAAATAAACCACACCTCCCATATACAAAAGAAGAAACACCACACAAGTTTTAGGTTATTTGTAGTTCCTATGTGTATAATCCTAACTGGTTTTCTGGGAAATAGCAGTATTTTAAACTTAGTTTACAAATTGACTTCTGCACAAGAATAAAATGTAAATTAATGATGTAAATGAACAGGATCAAATTTATAGAAACAATGAAGGTTCCTGGACAAATCTTCCCTCCTGCTTCATCACTCAACACAGCTGGTGAGGGGATATCCGTGGGGGAGGAGGAGCTGTACAGGAGCACAAAGGGGGGGTTAGAGCTGAGGGAGTGAGTCAGCCGCACGTATAAGTACATTTATTTATTTTAAGAATGCCAGCATCCAAACCAAAAAAAGAGGGGACCAGCACAGGATACTGCCAGGGTGCAGGTGGTTAAAACACACAGTATAGGGTAATGCCATGCATGGAAAAGCAGAAACACATATTTGCAATCCAGAAGTATAAGGGGCTTCTGTAAAATGAGGGCGGGCAGGGTGGGTGACAGGGAGATTGACCTGGAGCCCACTCTGCAGTGACCATATATCTCATAGCATAAAGAATCAAAGGCTGAGGGAGCAATGTTGTGGGGACAAGGAGAGAGGAGAAGTGTCCACAGTCATTGTTGTGATGAAGGAAGTTTAATTTATTCAGGTCTGATGGTTAAATATAGTGTTCATCAACAAAAGTGGGGAAAGATGAACCCAAAAAATCAAAAGGCTAGTGGAGGACGTGTCATGGGTTGAGGGAATGTTTTCTGAAGGTCCCAACCACCTCCACAAAGCAAAACCACCAGGCAAAATGTACCCAAGGCAAGATGAAAAAATTCAAAACGTAACTTTTATCAAGTCAAATCGCGATAAAAATATGAAATGAAACTGGTTTTTTGGGTTATCAGTTAATAACAAATAACCAAACAATTGGCATCACTTGAAAAACAAACCGACGTTGCCCAAAAGACATTGTACGCAGGGATCTGTGGCAATTTTTTGGGGAAAGTTGGGGAATGTTTGCTGCAGCCACCGTATTTATACCCGTGTGGCGAACATACTGGCACGGGTGCCAGGGTGGACTCAGAGCCATTTTTGTGGCCACACGGACCATCGCCCCCAGCATACACAGACAGGACTCGAAGAATTTCATGCTGTTCCAAGCAACTTAAAAGATGTGCTTCGTAAGCTTTTGATACTTACTGCACTACTTGGGATGAGGACGAGGAGAATAAATAGACAGGGCGTGGAAAGAAGCAAAATGATGTACAATTTTCCATCTTTCTACTGGTTGCTGTCTCAGCGAGGCCAAAAATGAATGTTGAAGAACAGGGAGCAGGAAGTTACTGGTTTAATTTTGGTTTGGCACTCGTTAAATAAAATAAGGGGGGTTTGGGTTGTCTCTTTGGGCTACCGGCCGCGAAAAGGTTCGCCATCAATGAGCCAACGGTGACCTATTATGGTGAGTGAATGCTAGGGCGTTCCTATAACTTTGGTTATTGTACAAACACTGTTCTATGGTAAGAAAGTTGACAATGGAGATGATACATATTTTCTGGTTACAAAATCAAGTGATATACATTGCCTAATTTTGATTGTCTCCAGTTGTAGCTTGTGAGCATTCTCGTCCACTGTTTTCTAGTCATGTAGTTTCTATATTTGTATTTTATTATATTGTACTGATGTAATATATGTGAACGCTATTGAATGTACAGAAACCATGGAAGACATAGTGCTGATAAATACTACCAAAATTAATTGTATATGCCGATAATCAGACTTCGTTTTTTTTCAAGGGTTAAAGCATTACAGTGGTTATCTGCCAATGCCAAAAACCAAAAGCTTGAATCACAAAGCTATGAAGAGAGTTGTGGATGGTTTTGAACGTTTGATACATTAGGCAATTATGCAAGTATTAGTACAAGGTTTTATGTGCATGACTGTAAAGCTTACTGGACTGTAAAATAAGACTTATTGAAGACAGGACACGGCTGCTCAGAGAACCCGACAAGCTTTCTGAACATTTTTGATACACGGATGTACAGCTCTGAGAAAGACCCTTGTACTTAACTGTCCATGGCCGTATGCCGATTATATTTGGTTTAACAATACACCGTTGCATGCCTGCTACCTTTATCATGCAACAATAGCATCTCTATTCTAAGGCAATCATTGGCAGCACCTACAATATTGAAAAAGGGGTTTGCTTGGAAAATCTTTTGTGCTATACTTAAAATAGAAGTTGACATAAAAAGCGAACAGTCATTTCGATAATCTTAAGATTGCGGTACCCCTCCCTCTCCATAGAGATAATGTGCCGTAAACATGGGTTAAATATAAGACATGTCCTATCTTTTCCCCCTGTATCGACGGGAACGCATCGGCCTATTGCTCTCTATGGGGGACATATGTATTGGCCCAAGCTTGATACGCCCCCCCCCCCCACACACACATCGATGCTCGTGGTGATGAACCCTTATATGTATTGGTAGAATTTCGCTGGTCATCTAACAAACATATTAGTTAACAGTCTAGATAGATGGTGTACATTTATACGATTTTGGCAAAAGATCAATACCCCAATAATGAAATCGCTGTTAATTTTGGTTAACAGGGAATCCTACGCACATGATTCTACTATAAAGGTAGATCGGGTGGTAGGTGGATGAATGGGACGAAGGATAGCCCTTTGGGGCTAATCCACACGTACCGGGTATATTTAGAAAACTTTTAATCTGCGGATATGTCTAAAAAAATTTTAAGTGGGCCACTGGGGCGTGGAGTCGCTGGGGCTAGACGTCGCACTATGTCCACGTTCCATAGCCTCTTTCCTCCACCGCATTTCCTCTTCGGCGCGAAGACAAAGGCCTGACGTTCTTGCACATTGCGCAGAACACCAGGGTACTCGGACCGGAGGGCGCGCAGATCGAGGAGCTGCGCGCCGAAGATGAAATGGTTAGGCGGAGAGCGAAATGGTAGAGAAAAGAGGCTACCTGGGGCGTGGAATAGACTGCGTCGCCTGTAGCCTTATGTCCGGCTACTCCAACGCCCCCGTAGCCGACCTAACAAAAAATACATATCAGTGGATTAAGATTCTAAAAAGAGAGCTGCCAAAAAGGGCTATCCTCACGTCCCATTCATCAACCTACCACCGTTCTACTTCTATAGTAGCATAGGGGCGTGGTAGGTTCCCTTTAGTAGATATCTTCTTGGGGCACATGTACCCGTGTTTTGGTGTGACATTTTCTGTTTTTTTTTATTGGCGCTGGAACTATTTTTTTGTTTCTTTTTTTTTTTGGTGCGTTAGGGAACCTCCATCATTCAAAGTATTGGTGGAGATATCACTCATTACATATTGTTAAAGTAGCAAATTCTTACAAAAAGTCTAATACCTGAACGCTGTTTGTGCAAAAAGTTTGCCAAAAGCACTCAAGACATTAAGACTAACTGTCACCAGATTTTTCTGTATGAAAATTAGCCTTCGTTCTCTTACTCTCTCCCATTCTAACAGTAACCCACCCACCCCATTATTTTTAACTGACAGCTTCTGTGTCTCTACAAATCACTGGCCTGGTTCTTGACTTAGGTCATCTGCCAGTATTCAATACAGACTATAAAAGCTCTCCTTATAGTAGGAAATATGTGTGCTTTTTTTTGTAACAACCAATACCTTTTGCACTATATTCATGTCATGTGGGAAAAAACCAGGGTGGTGAGTCATCCAAGGTCCTCCCCTTCAAAATTTCCAAAATGACCTCATGTATTGTATCTGATCAAATAAAACTCAGACAGAGAAAGAAAAGTTCGTAGAAGCACAGACTGGAACAGGGAACTGAGGGAAGATCTTACCTTACTATTTTGTGCAGGAGACATCCGCATTCACTGGCCGGCAATCCAGCTCTGATACTTCCAAATGGGACCCTCCTCTTGTGAGCAGAGAAGCAGCAGCTCCCCCCTCCCATGAATCCGACTACAAACAAAGTTGTATGGTAAACGAGATACGTTCTAGGGCTGCCACATGATGAGGAAGGAAGCCATTGCAGCACTGAGATAATCAGAGGGGGATAGCTAAGAAACGGCTGTTGCTATAGGTAACAAAGATAATAGGCAAAGTTGTTTCTTTAATCCCAGAGCATTCATTTGTGGGGGGGAAAAAAACCTTTCAGGTACTCTTTACTGTTTCTGTTTGGACGTTACCCAAAAATACAAAACCCACCGAACCAAGCCAAATTGGCACATCAATGCTCTCACACTAGGCAGGCTTTGAGTGCAAGGTGTCACTAATCTTCTGGCGGGAGCTATACCGCAAAGAAAATTTAGATGTATCCTATGATTCGCAAAAATTCCACTTTTAATCCATTAAATCATGGGGGAGGGAGGGAATCTCTTTTTAAAGGGTTGGCCTTTACCTCCATGTTTTTTGTAACGTGGGTTTAAAGTAGGTCCATCGCTTTCTTGAACTTAAAGTGAAACCTCTGACCTGCAATGACTTATGGGGAGATCGGATAGAGATCACATGGGGGGGGGACCCTCCATCTGCGGCCAATCTTAGGAACGGAATGTCTGGCGATGAGGGTAAAAGACGAGGCTTCCCTGAATAATCAGGATAAGATTGCAGAAAATATTAATAGATGTAATGGTAAAGTACCAAAAAATTCTGACCCCTCAACATACAAAAAAAAACATGCAGGAAAGGGGCCCCACTCCTGCACTCATCGATGTAGTTTTGGTGTTGAGGTTCCCTACCCTCTATATATATTTATGTTCTAAAATGCAAATTTCATATAATAAAACCTCGGATCAGTACTCCCACGCGACCTGAATTAGACTTTTCTAAAAGGGTCTAAGTTTTTTGTTTAACCCCATAATGGACCGCCCTAGCGCTTTTTAACGGCGGTTCATAAGGGTACTTCTCTGATGCGTACGCATTTATTAAGGCGGAGGCGTCGAAGAAGATTTTCGGACACGGGTGCGACACGTGCGCCGGCGTTGGGCTGTGATCTTACAGCCCGACCGGCACACTACTACGCGTGGTAGGCGTTTAATGCGGCCTACTGGTTTATAAAAACGTTTCCTAAGTTATAACCACTATCGTGAGACATGTCAGATTTGAAAAATCGAGTCTGTATCTGAGCTGAAAACTAGTGCCGGTTGATAAGGGGGAAGATAACAAAAAAAATTACTTTATTATATAGCGCAACACAGATATGCACGCTGGTACCAAACAGTTGTTAAATCAGTCCGTCCCCAATTGGGTCACAATCTAATCAACACCTACCATAAGTTGGAGAAGGTGGGAGGGAAAACAGAGGCCGGAAGGGAAACCCACACAACCTCTTGCAGATGTTGACTTGAACCCAGTCTCAGATCATGATAATCTATGGCCGGCTGGGGTGGGGGGGGGTGGACATTCATTCTTGGTAAAGGAGTAAGGAGGGCAGAAGTCCAGCTCAGCTTCTCTCACCTGATCCACTGCAGGCTTTCATGTAGGAACCTAGGATAGCGGAACAAGTGCCAGAGTGGAGAGAACTCCTTAAAGCGTAGTTCAACATAACCTGCCTATGGTAATTACCGTACCAGTATCTGACCCTGTAGTAATTGAAAGTTGTGGAGCGGAGACCCTGCGGTAACCTTTCACCCTCCCTGACCTTGACTGGCTACCTTTCCTATTCGTTCCCTTGCTGCATGTAGCAAAGAAGAGACGCGATGAGCGAAAAGCACTTCGGGATGGAGCGTCCGCCGGCCAGCTTTAGAGTGATGTACGCGTTCAAAGGGAATTTATACACTACAAAATCCCAGGAATGCATTCTGTCTCGCCGTCATATTACTGCCGGTCCTCCCCTCGCTCTAGCGGGAAGTGTAGTGTATCTGGAGGTTACGGACCGCGGGCATGCCAGTGTCTCCTTGTCTGATCATGTTCGCCGTCGCAGGCTGGTGCGCAGGTCACCACGTCTGATTGTCACCGCATGTCTGGTCTGCCCAACATGTAGGAAGGCCCTTGGAAGTCCTACTAACTATAGGACAGCTGAGAAGGAAGTTCCCCAGATGTTTCTGGAGCACAAGAGAACTTGTCCTGTTGGACTTCCGGGATAGTCAATCTTGGAAGTCCTACTAACTATAGGACAGCTGAGAAGGAAGTTCCCACGAGGCACCATCCTCTTGTTTTGCCTCTCTCTTTTTTTTTGTTTTCGTTATAGTATATGCTTGACTGTAGGGATGGCATTATTGGGGTCGTATGCAGTGCCATCCAGTCTCCAAACGTCACGTGTGTGGTTGGCACCAAAGATCTCGATCTTGGTCTCATCAGACCAGAGAACCTTGAACCAGTCTGTCCCAGAGTCCTCCAAGTGATCATGAGCAAACTGTAAACGAGCCTTGACATGACGCTTTGAAAGTAAAGGTACCTTACGTGCTCGTCTGGAACGGAGACCATTGCGGTGGAGTACGTTACTTATGCTATTGACTGAAACCAATGTCACCACTGCCATGAGATCTTCCCGGACCTCCTTCCTTGTTGTCCTTGGGTTAGCCTTGACTCATCGGACAAGCCTGGCCTCGGCACGGGAGGAAACTTTCAAAGGCTGTCCAGGCCGTGGAAGGCTAACAGTAGTTCCATAAGCCTTCCACTTCCGGATGATGCTCCCAACAGTGGAGACAGGTAGGCCCAACTCCTTGGAAAGGGTTTTGTACCCCTTGCCAGCCTTGTGATCCTCCACGATCTTGTCTCTAATGGCCTTGGAATGCTCCTTTGTCTTTCCCATGTTGACCATGTATGAGTGCTGTTCACAAGTTTGGGGAGGGTCTTAAATAGTCAGAAAAGGCTGGAAAAACAGATAATTAATCCAAACATGTGAAGCTCATTGTTCTTTGTGCCTGAACTACTTCTTAATACTTTAGGTGAACCAAACAGAATTCTGGTGGTTTGAGGGGTTGAATAATAATTGACCCATACTTTTATGTTTAAAATTTATTAAAATATAACTAAGCAACATAACTTTTTGGTTTGTAAGATTTCTGCATCTGTTAATAAATCCTGCTCTTGTTTGAAGTTTGGAGGCTCTAACTTATTTGCTTCTTATCAAACCTGCTAAATCTGCAGGTGGTTGAATACTACTTGTAGGCACTCTAGAAGAAAAATAAATAAAAAGAACCCTAAAAAAACTGGGACAGATGAGGAGGCCTTCTAAAAAACCATAAAATAGTCTTCTAAACCATGAACCCCTCTTAATTTGTAAACACCTTGTTGTTGACCATATTCACTCTTGTTCTTTCAAGACACAAAAACAAAAAATGTGTATTGTATGCTGAGGTAACTTCTACTAGACATTAAACCTGTTAGGTATCAACGTCAAGTTTATTTTAACTGAACCTTAATTACATTCACTTTGCACTTTCTTTTGACAGTTTAATAAAAAAAATACAAAACAACTAACAGAAATGGTCAAGATAAAAAAAAATTGCAAGTCTTAAAATTACCCCCACCCCCGCTGGCACTCAGGCCCCTACAGTAAATATGTGTGCAAACTTTGCCAATTCTGACCTGTAGATCAGGTCTAAACTGGCAGAGTTTCTTACAGGTTAAGACTTTAGTAAATGTGGGGGGCCAGGTGTTCACACCCATATCCGCCCCCACACACCTAAAGCCAGAGAAGCCAGCGGGGAGGGGCAGATTCATGTGCCTTCTATGCCTGAAAACTGTTGAGGAAGGCATAATGAATCTCCCCCGCTTTGTCAACTGGAGACTCTTATCACTGGTCATATGACACAGCCAAGAAAAGAGAGGATAACTACAAATACAACCAATGGTTAGAGGAGCACCATGACAGTAATTTGCATCATACCATATTTTCATAAAAGGGCCAGAAAAAAACTTTTTGTGGAAGGTCTTTAAAAAGTAAATATTTGTATAAGTAAATATACTTTCACTGATTCATCCCGATAGCCCCCACAATGCCGTATTACTGATCACTGCATACATCAAAATCCCAGATCAGATGATAGAATCCTTTCCAATTTCTGCCAGACAGTTCATGTAAATTACTTTTTAACAAGCTATTAAGAAATTACTAATCAAATATCTACATAAGGAGTAATGCTGTTTCTGGGCAATATGTTTCTTGTGACCTTGTTTTCTTGCAGTTCACATCTTTGCAGTCTGATTCTGTAATCTGTCCTCTCGTTATTACTGTGATAAACTGACAACTGCTCTGACTCAAAACTATTTATGTTAAATGTGTGAGTGCACATTTGTGATGTAATAAATTATTTTTTATTTAAGACTTGTTGCTAACTAAGCCAAGGTCTAATACCTACCACCTTTGACTAGCTAAATCTTATCAAACATATGTGTGTCACAGCTGCTCCCACGACCCACATCACGGGTCGCGGGCTCACTCGTGCCCCTCACCTATCCCCCTTCCGGCTCCAGTGGCTGTGTGCGCATGTCCCCGACTCCTAGGGCGCGCACACCGGCTCCCGGAGATATAAAGGGCCAGCAAACTGCTTATTGGTGCTGGCCATTTCCAGGAAATTGTAAAAGCCGCCCTCTCTTAGCGTTCCCTCCCGGATCTTTTTACTATATGCCTTGGAGAAAGCTTGTATTGATGCCCTTTGGTCGTCTATTGATTTCCTGTTGTGACCCCGGACCTGTTCCTGTTTACGCTTCTGTGTTGCCAGCCCTGACCTGCTTAGCCTCTGACGTTGATCTTTTGCTGCCTGTCCTGACCACCATTATTTGCATTTAAGCCTGCCTCTTCCTGCACACCCTGCTGGATCTTCTTTCCTTGTGCCCTAGAGAAAGCTTGTTTCCTTGTGCCCTGCGCTATTATTGTGATTTCCCGTTGTGACCCCGGTTCCATTCCTGACTACACTCCTCCGCTGCCTACCTTGACCTATTGTTACATCCTGACTCTGATCGCCTGCTGGCCACCCTGACCTCCTGCCTGTCCCCAACCCGGACCTGCCTTACGTTTCTGTACCTTGCCTTGGCGCACCTGAACAAACTGGTGGTACATCCCCGCATCAAGTCCAACCCGCTTTGCGACAGGCTCTGGTGAAAACCAGGTGCCATTTAGACTCCAGTCCCAGGTGTTGGCTTACGTCATCGTCCGAGGTGGTCCTTTGGGTCCACTTACCCTGGAACCTGACAATGTGGAGCATTTGTATGTTCATCCATGGGACATATCCACCAGATCAAGCATGAGTGGTCACTAAACATTCAACTCTATGTGAGTGACAAAAGAAAAGTTGAGATGCTTGGTGCTCCCATACATGGGCGGCACACTTTCCGAGCCTGGGATTGCAATGTGTCAAAAATCTCCATTCTCAAGATAGTTTTGAGTCCCAGAGGTATGTACTACACATATCATTTATTTATCTCATAGTTTAGATGGAGAATACCATCCCCAAAAGCTGGCAAAGTCCTAGTAATGTCAGGATGCTGCTGCTTTCTATCTGACTGCTTAACCCCTTAACAACTTGCCTATTTTTAGTTTTTTCACTTCCATTTTTCACTCACCACCTTCAAAAATCTATAACTTTTTTATTTTTCCACATAAAAAGCTGTGTGATGGCTTATTTTCTGCGTAACATATTGCACTTCGTAGTGACAGTATTTAATATTCCATGCCGTGTACTGTGAAGTGGGAAAAAAATTCCAAATGCAGTGAAAATGGTGAAAAAACGCATTTGCAACGTTTTCTTGTAGGCTTGGATTTTACAGCTTTCACTGTGCGCCCAAAATGACTTGTCTACTTTATTCTTTGGGTCGGTGCAATCACGGGCATACCAAATTTGTATAGGTTTTATAACTTTTCATACATTTACAAAAATAGAAACCTCCTGTACAGTTTTTTTTTTTTAATTTTGCCATCTTATGGCACCAATAATTTTTTCATGCTTTGGTGTACGGAGTAAAAAGCAGTGAAAAACCATTATTATATTTTGATAGATTGGGCAATTTTGGACGCAGCGATACCTAATTTGTTTATGATTTTTACTGTTTATTAATATTTATATCAGGAAAGGGGGGTGATTTGAATTTTTAGGTTTTTTTATTATAATTTTTTTATTAAACTTTTTTTTATTTTTACAATTTTTCAGATTCCCTAGGATACTTTAACCCTAGGTTGTCTGTACGCTCCTATCATATACTGCCATACTACAGTAGGGCAGTATATGGTGTTTTCCTCCTCATTCATTACAATGTCCTGATAGCACATTGTAATGAATGAGTTAAAACGAAGTAGCCTCGGGTCTTCTGAAAACCCGAGGCTGTCATGGTGATGGATCGCCGCTCCCCGATGACGCCACGGGGAGCAACGATCCGCCGCAAGATGGCGGCAATATGCAGCCGGGACCCGGCTTGCGCCATACTAGTACGGCTCAAGTCGGGAAGGGGTTAAAGAACAAAGGGAGACATCATGGCTCTTTTTTTGCTCAATCATTGGATAAAAGAAATAGGTTATCCTTTACCTATAACCAGCCAGATACAATAAAGCAACCACAGATTGACATGAAAAAGCCCTCATATTCTAGAATTCCCCAGTCCACTAACACCAGCCTGTGGACTCCTCAGTGCTTATCATCTACAAGTGGTCAGGCATTGGATTGTACATGGCTCTTCCCGACACCAGGGTGCAAGGTAGGTTAAAACACACAATTATATTGTAATGCCCATGCATGGAAAAGACAGAAACACATCTTTGCAATCCAGAAGTAATGGGCTTCTGTAAAAATGAGGGCCGGGTGACAGGGAGCATCTGACCTGGAAGCCCACTCTGCAGTGACCATATATCTCATTAGCATAAAGAATCAAAAGGCTGAGGAGCATATTGTGTGGGCAGAGGAGAAGTGGTCCACAGTTCATTTTTGTGATGAAAGGAAGTTTAATTTATTTCAGTCTGATGGTAAATATAGTGTTCATCAACAAAGTGGGGAAAGACTGAACCCAAAAAATCAAAGGTAGTGGAGGACGTGTCATGGGTTGAGGAATGTTTTCTGAAGGTTCCCAACCACATCCACCAGGGTGCAAGGTAGGTTAAAACACACAATTATATTGTAATGCCCATGCATGGAAAAGACAGAAACACATCTTTGCAATCCAGAAGTAATGGGCTTCTGTGAAAATGAGGGCCCGGGTGACAGGGAGCATCTGACCTGAAAGCCCACTCTGCAGTGACCATATATCTCATTAGCATAAAGAATCAAAAGGCTGAGGACCATATTGTGTGGGCAGAGGAGAAGTGGTCCACAGTTCATTTTTGTGATGAAAGGAAGTTTAATTTATTTCAGTCTGATGGTAAATATAGTGTTCATCAACAAACTGGGGAAAGACTGAACCCAAAAAATCAAAGGTGGTGGAGGATGTGTCATGGGTTGAGGAATGTTTTCTGAAGGTTCCCAACCACATCCACCAAGCAAAACCACCAGGCAAAATTGTACTCCAATGGCAGATGAAAAAAATTATAAAACGTAACTTTTAATCAAGTCAATCTCGATAAAAAATATGAAAATGGTGTAGTCAGTAAATAACAAATAACCAACAATTGCATCACTGAAAACAAACCGACAGTTGCCAAAAGTACATTGTACCGCAGGATCTGTGGCAATGTTTTGGGGAAAGTCTGGGGAATGTTTTCTGCAGCACCTATACCAGTGGTGGCGAACCTATGGCACGGGTGCCAGAGGTGGCACTCAGAGCCCTTTTTGTGGGCACCTGGACCATCACCCCAGCACACCAGACAGGACTCGAAGAATCTTCCTGCTGTTCCAAGGGGGTGCTGGCTAGGTTTGGGTTATTGTGCGGGGTGACACAGAGCTTAGAAGTCTATGAGGTAGGTAGGAAGTTGACACAAGAGCCTACAGTGTAGCATGCAGGTAATGAAGGGGGTGACACAAGAGGCTACACGTCTATGAGTGATTGGGTAGTAAAGGGGGGTGGTGACACACACGAGTCCTACAGATTGAGGATGGAAGGGGTGACAATGAGCTTACTAGTCTATGGGATGAGGGGGCTGGAGTGTGTGGGTGGACACAAGAGACTTACCAGGCTATGAGGGTGAGGGGGTGGGCCCACAAGAAGGATATGGGGAAAAGGATTAAAACTTGTTATAATTGGTCCAAGCCATGCTATAAAACCTGTGTAGCTTCAAATGCGGTTTTAGTGAATGCGGTTGTAACCTACCCTGCGCCCTCAGCACATCCCCTTCCTCTGACTGATGTAATCTCGCAGCACCACGTAGGAGGGCAAACTGCTCCGGACAGTTGTAACACCTGTAAAGCTGGAGACGTTGGGGCTCTGGGTAAACCCTCCTGGAGCCTCTTACTCATTAGCATAAGTCAAAAAGTTGATTCTATAGGAAGGAGGCCATGATCTAATATTGATATTCAAACTTGGAATGGTCATAAATCATTACTGTGTAGACCCTTAGTAATACCATCAATGCAAACGTAATCTTTGATTATAATAAAAAAGGCAATATGAATGATATAAATTTATATTTTCTTTATTCTGTCAGTTTACTACAGTGAATTAATGTTCCTAAAAAAAGAAAAATTATGTGATTGCCTCAAAGGTTATTGCAAAAAAAAAGGAAAATGATCTATAAGCCAAAGAGCAGTTAAAAATTACATGTTTCTTTGTCATGGCCCAAGGTGTTTCAAACGTTGTGACTGATTACAGATGATAGTCACAGCTCAGGAAAATCTATAACAGAGTAATGGGTTCAGAAGATTGGAAGGAGAGCATTGACTCTTTCCTTTGTAGCTAGTAATATGCTGATAATTACACTGCCCATAGCACTGTTTTAAAAAATGCAATAAGTATCATGTAGAAGGGAATCACTATCCATTGGGGGAGGGGAGGAAACAAAATATGCAAATTAACTCATTTTAATGCAAATACATCGACTGCTTTGTATCTATTAATTTCGTTTAGGTTTGTGTTTTTGTGTAGTTTATATTATTCATTGTTATTTGTCAAAGAATGCAAAATCATTCAAGAAAAAAAAAAAAAAGGTGTGCCTCATGAGATGGTACATATTTCCCTGCAAATTCATACAACTTTCCTCAGGATTCATCAGCTATAATTTTTTTTTTTCTTTGGATTCCTCCACTGAGGGCTACTTTTACCAAATGTTATTGTATACACCTGCCCCAAAGTAGAGAGGCTCAGAATTCAACTGTAATTTTATTATATGTTTTATCTACTAAAACTATAAAAGAGACCCCAGTAAGGCTGTCCTTAAGAAATCCTTACTGTGGTTCCCTCCCAACTCATTTTCCCAGGTTTACACATTTTCCTTATTACAAATCACTCCTGATAAACCTCCTTCTATCTTTTGTATAGGAGTTTTAGATCATGAGAATAAAACATGCATTAAGCAAAATGAAAAGGGTCCTGACATTTAGACAATTGAATTCATTTTCCTGTATGTCATCTGGAAGAGTACAGGGGACTGTGTCCGGTAGTCTTCCAGTATCGTCAATTTGGAATCCTACTAACTTAGGACAGCTGAGAAAGAAGTTCCCCAGAAGTTTCTGGGAGGCACAAGAGAACTTGTCCTGTTGGAATTCGGGATAGGTACTGGATAGACGGAAGGAAATGATTGGAAAGGTCCTCTTGGACAGCTCCGCTGCGTCGCTGTAGAAGGAATGTTCCCAGATTGTTTCTGGAGCCACAAGAGAAACTTGTCCTGTGGACTTCCGGGTAGTCAATCTGGAAAAGGATCTTGGAAGTCCTACTAACTATAGGACAACTGAGAAGGGAGTTCCCCAGATGTTTCTGGAGCACAGGGGAACTTGTCTTGTTGGTTTTCCAGGATAGTCAATGTTAGAAGTCCTACTAACTATAGGACAACTGAGAAGGAAGTTCCCCAGATGTTTCTGGAGCAAAGGAGAACTTGTCCTGTTGGACTTCCGGGATAGTCAATATTGGAAGTCCTACTAACTATAGGACAGCTGAGAAGGAAGCTCCCCAGATGTTTCTGGAGCACAAGAGAACTTGTCCTGTTGTACTTCCGGGATAGTCAATCTTGGAAGTCCTACTAACTATAGGACAGCTGAGAAGGAAGTTCCCCAGATGTATCTGGAGCACAGGGGAACTTGTCTTGTTGGTTTTCCAGCATAATCAATGTTAGAAGTCCTATTAACTATAGGGCTGCAGGGAAGAAAGTTCCCCAGATGTAAGTGGAGCACAGGGGAACTGGTCCTGTCAGACTTCCCAAATGGTCAATCGTGGAAGTCCTATTAACTATAGGGTTGCTTATAAGAAAGATCCCCCGATTTTAGTGGTGTACAGGTGAACTCCTCCTGTCAGACTTCCCAAATGGTCAATCTTGGAAGTCCTATTAACTATAGGGCTGCTTATAAGAAAGTTCCCCCGATGTTAGTGGTGTACAGGAGAACTTGTCCAGTTATACTTTCAGGATGATCAATAAATCTACAGTGCCTACAAGTAGTATTCAACCCCCTGCAGATTTAGCAGGTTTGATAAGAAGCAAATAAGTTAGAGCCTTCAAACTTCAAACAAGAGCAGGATTTATTAACAGATGCAGAAATCTTACAAACCAAAAAGTTATGTTGCTTAGTTATATTTTAATAAGTGGTGGCGAACCTATGGCACGGGTGCCAGAGGTGGCACTCAGAGCCCTTTTTGTGGGCACCTGGACCATCACCCCAGCACACCAGACAGGACTCGAAGAATCTTCCTGCTGTTCCAAGCAACTTAAAAGATGCTGCTTTCAGTCATATTTTGATACTTACTTCACTACTTGGGACTGTAGGAAGAGGGAGAATAAATAGACAGGGCTGCTGGAAAGAAGCTAAAATGATGTAAATTTTCCATCTTTCTACTGTGTTGCTGTCCTCAGGAGGCCAAAATGATTGTTGAAGAACAGGGAGCAGTAAGTTACTGCTTTAATTTTTGGTTGGCACCTCGTAATAAATAAGGGGGGTTTTGGGTGTCTTTTTGGGCACTCGGCCGCTAAAAGGTTCGCCATCACTGAGCTATACGGTGACCTATATGGTGAGTGAATGCTAGGGCGTTCATATACTTTGGTTATTTTGTAAAACACTGTTCTATTGGTAAGAAATGTTGATCAATGGAGATTACATTATTTTCTGTTAAAAAATCAAGTGATCATACATTGCCTAATTTTGATCTCCAGTGTAGATTGTGAGCCTTCCTTCCATTTTTTGTAGTTCAACATATTTTTCTATATTTTGTACTTTCATTTATTCTTGTCTTAATGTAATATATGTGAACCCTTTTATTAAATGTACAGAACCATGGAAGTAATAGTGCTTTATAAATAATACCAAAAATATATTGTATATGCCGATAATCAGACTTTCTGTTTTTTTTCAAGGGTTAAAGCAATTTACAGTTTTATCCTGGCTTAATGCAAAACCAAAGTCTTGAATCACCAAAGCTATGAAGAGATTTGTGGATAGGTTTTGAAGTTTGATACATTAGGCAATTATGAATTGTTTTAGTACAAAGGGTTTTATGTTCATGACTTCTAAAGCTACTGGACTGTAAATAAGACTTATTGAAAGACAGGACACGGCTGCTACAGAGAACCCGACAAGCTTTCTGACATTTTGATACACTGGATGTACAGCTCTGAGAAAGACCTTGTACTTAACTGTCCCTGGCCTTATAGCCGATTATTTGGTTTATTACAATACACAGTGCATATGCCTGCTACCTTTATATCATGCAACAATAGCAATCTCTATCTTCTAAGGAAATCATTGTCAGCACCTCACAATATGAAAAAGGGGTTTTCTTGGAAAAATCTTTTTGCTAACTTATAAATAGAATTTGACATTAAAAAGTAACAGTCATTTCAGATACATCTTAATATTGCGGTTACCCCTCCCCTCTCCATAGAGATAAATGGTGCCGTAACATGGGTAAATATAGGACATGTCCTATCTTTTCCCCCTGTATAGACGGGACCGCATCGCCTATTGCTCTCTATGGGGGACATATGTTTGGCCACAAGCTTGATACGCCCCCCCCCCCACACACACATCGATGTGAATGAACCCTTACTCTGATTGTGTAGTAATTTTGTGTTCATCTATACAATATATTAGTAACAAGTCTAGATAGTCTGTTGATACATTTTATACTGAATTTTGTGCAAAAGAAATCAATACCCCAATAATGAAATCGTGTTAAAGGGAACCTACCACCATGATTCTACTTATAAAGGTAGATCGGGTGGTAGGTGGATGAATGGGACGAGAGGATAGCCCTTTTTTGGGCTAATCCACACGTCCCGGGTATATTTTAGAAAACTTTAATCTGCGGATATGTAAAAAAATTTTACGTGGCTACTGGGGCGTGGAGTAGCTGGAGGCTAGACGTCGCAGCTATTCCACGTTCCAGTAGCCTCTTTCCTCCACCTACCATTTCATCTTCGGCGCGCAGCCAAAGGCCTGCGTTCTGCACATGCGCAGAACACCAGGTACTCGGACGAGGGCGCGCAGCTACGAGGAGCTGCGCGCCGAAGATGAAATGGTAGGCGGAGAAAAGAGGCTACTGGGGCGTGGAATAGCTGCGTCGCCTAGCCTTATGTCCGGCTACTCCACGCCCCAGTAGCCGCTTAAAAAAAAATTACATATCCGTGGATTAAAGTTTTCTAAAAGATAGCTGCCAAAAAAGGGCTATCCTCACGTCCCATTCATCCACCTACCACCCGTTCTACCTTTATAGGTAGAATCGTGGTGGTAGGTTCCCTTTAATAGATATCTCTTTGGGGCACATGTACCCTTGTTTTGGTGTGACATTTTCTGTTTTTTTTTTTTTGCGGCGCATGTGAACTATTTTTTTGTTTCTTTTTTTTTTGGTGCGTTAGGCAACCTCCATCATTCAAAGTTCTGGTGAGTTATCACCTAATTACAGATGTTAAAGTAGCAACTTCTTACAAAAAGTCTAATACCTGGAAAGCTGTTTGTGCAAAAAGTTGCAAAATCACTCAAGACATTAAAGACTACCTGTCACCAGAATTTTTTCTGATATGTAAATTAGCCTTCTTTACTCTACTCTCTCCCATTCTAACAGTAACCCCACCCACCCCCATTATTTTTACTGACAGCTCTGTGTCTCTACAAATCACTGCCCTGTTTTCTTGTACTTAGGGACCATCTGCCAGTATTCAACTACAGACATATAAAGCTCTATTTATTATTAGGAAATACTGTGTTGATTTTTTTTTTAACACAATACCTTTTGCTACATTCATGTCATGTGACCAGGGTGATGTCATCTAAGGTTCTATCCCCTTCACATTTGCAAAATGTACCTCATGTATGTATCTGATCAAATAAAATCAGACAGAGAAAGTTCTGTAGAATCACAGACTGGGATACAGGAACTGATGGAATATCTTGTACCTTACTATTTTGTGCAGGAGACATCCGCATTCACTGTCCGGCACATCCAGCTCTGCTACTTCACATGACCTCCTCCTCTGTGAGCAGAGAGCAGCAGCTCCTCCCCTCCCATGAATCCGACTACAAACAAAGTGTAAACGAGCTACAGTCTCATAGGGCTTCTCACATGAAGAGGAGGAAGCCATTGCAGCACTGAGATAATCAGAGGGGGATAGCTAAGAAACGGCTGCATATAGGTAACAAAGATAATAGGCAAAGTTGTTTTACATCCCAAGAGCTATTCATTTGTGGGGGGAAAAAAACCTTTACAGTTACTCTTTAATGTTCCTGTTTGGCCACGTTACCCAAACATAAAACCACCCGACCAGCCAAATTCGGCAAATCAATGCCTCTAACAACTAGCCAAGGCTTTGATTGGCCAGGTGTCCACTCATCTCTAGCGAGGAGCATAAAGCCAAAGCAAATGTATATGTTCTCCTATATTCTCAAATCTCCACTTTTAATCCATTAAATTCCTGGGGGAATCTCTTTTTAAAGGGTTTGGCCACTTTACCTCATGTTTTTTGTAACGCGTGTGTAAGTAGGTTCCACTCCGCTTTCTTGAACTATAAAGTGAAACCTTCTGCCCTGCCATGACCTTATGATGGAGATCAGATAGAGATCACATGACCCTCCATCTGCGGCCATTTTATGGACAGGAATGTCTGGCCGATGAGGTAAAAGACAGGAGGCTTCACTGCACATATCAGGAAAGAGGTGCAGAAATATTAATAGATGTATATGGGTAAATTACCAAACATTCTGCCCCTCACACATTACAAAAACATGCAGGAAAGGGGCCCACTCCTGCACCTTCATCAGTACATATTTTCTTGGGGTTGAGTTCCCTTACCCTCTATATATATTATGTTCTAAAATGCAATTTCATATAATAAAACCACTCGGATCAGACTCCCACGCGACCTTGAATTATTGACTTTTCTAAAAGTGTCTAAGTTTAACCCCTTAATGACCGCCCTAGCGGCTTTTAACGGCGGTCATTAAGGGTACTTCTTCTGATGCGTACGCCTTTCTACGGCGGCGCGTCAGAAGAAGATTTCTGGACACCGGGTCTCGCTGGTGCCGGTGTTGGGCTGTGATCTTACAGCCCAGACCTGGCACACTAACACGCGTGGTGAGGCGTTAATGCGACCTCTGGTTAAACCGTTCCTAAGTTATAACCAATTATCGTGAGACATGTCAGATTTGAAAAATCGAGTCTGGTCATTGAGCTGAAAACTAGTGTCCGGTGATAAGGGGTTAAGATACCAAAAAAAAATTACTTTATTTATATAGCGCACACAGATTATGCAGCGTTACAAAACAGTTTGTTAAATCAGTCCCTGTCCCCAATGGGGCTCACAATCTAATCAACCTACCAGTAAGTTTTGGAGTGTGGGAGGAAACCAGAGGACCCGGAGGAAACCCACACAACCTCTCTGCAGATGTTGACTTGAACCCAAGTTCTCAGATAATGATAATCTATGGCGGTGGGGGGGGGGGGGGTTGACATTCTTGGTATAAAGAGTAAGGAGGCAGAAGTCCAGCTCACTTCTCTCACCTGATCTCACTTCAGCTTTCTGTCAGACCTAGTTATAGGGAACAAGTGCCAGTAGTGAGAGAACTCCTTAAAGAGAGTTCACACACTACATGCCATGTGTAATTACCGTACACAGTATCTGACCCTGTAGTAATTGTAAACGTTTTTGCGCGGACCTCTGGGGTAACCTTCCCCCTCCCTGACCTTGACTGGATCACTTCCTATTCGTTCTCCTCTGCTGCACGTAGCAAAGAGACGCGAGCGCAAAGCACTTCGGGACTTGTAGCTTCCCGCCGGCCAGCTTTAGAGTGATGTTACGCGTCAAAGGGAATTTATACACTACAAATCCCAGAATGCATCTGTCTCGGCCGCATATTACTTCCGGCTCCTCCCCTCCGCTCTAGCGGAAGTGTAGTGTATCTGGAGGTTACGGCCGGGCTGCCAGTGTCTCCTTGTCTGCCATCATGTTCGGTCAGGCTGTGCGCAGGTTCACCACGTCTGCTCTCCGCCGCGGCGCCCACTATGAGGAAGGCCCGGGCAAGGTACGTGAGGGGCCGGGTAACTGCGGCGGTACATTACCGGGTCGTGTATGACAATAATGAGGGGTGTTCTCCATTGCGGCCTAGTGCTGGCGGAGAAGCCTCGGTGTCCCGGGCTGTGTAGAGGGGCCCCCCTCCTCTGTGGTACAAGTGATGACAGCTTATCCGTATGAGTCACCTGTGATACTGTAAACGCTTTCTGATGTACCACGTGCCCCGGGCTGAGGGCCGTATATATATGTATATATATATATATGTGACCCCTATAGGTCCTGTGTAGTAACCGCACCATAGTACGTGCACAGTGACGCCCTCTGCCACGCATTAGATGGTCTGTCCTTGTCAGTGTCACTGAGGCCTAGTCACTTTTCTCAGACCCTTATTTGGCCCTTGTTAATGGGGTTTTCTGGGACTAGCTCCTTGCTGATGTGGGATGAGGGTCAGTGGTTTCCAACACCCTGTTGGCTTTGTCAAGTGCTGCAGTTCTGAGCTCTTTTCAGGCTTCTGATAAATGATTGGGTTTGTCATGCAATACCAAGGAGAGCCACTACACAGTGTACTTCACTTGTTTTGTAAGTGGGTGAGAGCTACTTACCTGACAAATGCCAACTCCTGGGACAGGTGGATTGTGCTCGATTTTTAGATCCCAACTTTTAGGATGTTTGTTCTATTAATGTTCGTTCTTTGCATCCTCTTTATAGTAGTAGCTCCTATGATCTTGTGCTGTACAGTATCTGCTTGTAGACTGAAGTGTAAGAATCCATGTACAAAGGGATTGTAACTAATTCCCTGCTTACACCGGTTTTAGAGTTACAGGGAAAAGCCTGCAGCTCCTCAGGTGTTTTTGAGTAGCCTGGACAAGAACATGTCATGTATGTCATGTCAATCGGCAAGAAAGGGTTAATTTCAGACAGCCTCAGCTTTCCGTAAGACATGAAGCTGTCATGGCAACTGAAAGCTGTAAAAATGTTGTTACATTTTCCTCATTCTTTTGTCTCTTGACAGCCTTTACTGCAACCTTTGTTTTAATAGAAGTAACTTTTTATCTCTTTCTTCAGAATCTTCCCTTTTCCGTTGAGAACAAGTGGAAACTCCTAGCGCTGATGACGGCTTTCTTCGGCAGTGGATTCACCTTTCCCTTTATCATTGTCAGGCATCAGTTGTTGAAAAAGTAAATGGTGTTGAAGAGGATGTAAAGGTGGGTGTTTATCACTGCAGGATGGAGAATTGTGTAACATTAATGATCTTTTAGGGTTTCTGCACATGTAGCCGATTGGATGCAGAATTGGCTTCTGCACTGATGCCGCTACTGCTCCATAAGCATCAGATATGATCCATAACAGTTTGGTATCTGATGTTTAATAGTATGATTTTTCGGTGCCCGGGACTCAGCCTTGCATTGCAAAGATTGATTTCTGCACAGAGATGCACAGCACTTACATGACATGCTGCGAATCATAAATCTGGAAAGAATTACAAAGTCAATGGGACTGTCATAAATTCCATACACTACTACTGTATTACACTGCTAAAGAACTAGGAACATGATGGTCTGAGGGAAACGTTGTGCACATGATGACAACTTACTGTATGACATTCATGATACTGTAAACGCTTTCTGATGCACTGATGATTTTCATATATTATAGTTAAACTACAAAGCTTTTTTTTCCCCCCATCTCATGTTTTTCTTTCTGTTTTAGGTGCAGTGGACCGTCTGAAGCAAATCTAAATATTCCCACCATGCCAGACATGGGTTGTAAATAAACTATTAACACAGTACACACTTGTTGTATTTTATACATTTAAGAGGGGGTTAGGCTGGTGGACTGGCTTGTTATACTTATACACTACCTTCAGAACTTGTTATTAGTCAGGTCACCATATTGGTGGTAATCGGCAAGAGGGAATAGACGCCCTTCAGAAAAGGTTTCTATCAGGTTGTGCAGTTGGTTTGCAAAACCCCAACGCCTCAATTTCCTGAACTTACGGACTCCAGTTCCACCAAAATGGTCTGTTTTCCTGGACATCGTAGCAGTGCTGAGATAAGTGTACATTCTTTCCTAGGGTTTCATTTCTCTATAGCAGAGGAGCTTCACTCCTGAGCATGTACATAAGGTGCAGCACTCATTCATCTCAACTAAAAGTGGATCATGGGTGCACAAGCTGGGCCAACAGGCCGCATGCAGCCTGTCCTGTGATAAGTTGCAGTCCGCACCCTGCTGACATGGAGTCCAATGAGCACTTTCGTAACTAATGGAAACGTTCATTGATCCAGGCGGTTGGGTAGCGGCAAATGCAGCTGAGAAGTTGTTGCTGATCCTGGGTGCTGTCCTGCTGCTTCACTCTGTCCTGACGGTGGTTGTGTGTGACAAGGTCAGGAAACAGCTGGACAACAGGAAAGGACCCAGGAATTGTACATATTTGTCAGCTGTACTGTACAGCTCTCTCATGGTCCTGATGTTGCAGCATACAGCCAGCACGGGTCACGGAGTATAGTGGCACATGGGAGGAGAAGAAGCTGCAGTGTGGTGCAAGAAAGGGGATTTTTTTTGTCTGCTCTGGGGGTCTCCAGTACTGTTGTCTGGTCTGAATACAGCATTTGGTTTCTGGGTTGGGATTTTTCTTAGCACCTCTACAACGGCACTGACAGGAGGGATTCCCTGCCTCTCCAGGGACAGGAAACCATGTGGAATTTAATAAGAGGTCCCTCCCCTTGTTCCCCAGTTGTTACCTGTCCCTCAGGATATGTGGAACATTGCTCTGGAGGGCTGTGCAGGGAGCGAGAAGCTGGACTGTGGTTGTTGGTGCATTAAGGGTGCTGGTTACAAATGCGGCCTCATAACGTTTAGTATGGCCCTTGGACAAATAAATGTTTCTCAACCCTGGCCATAATACTCAGATCTGGAATAGATCAGACTTTAAAAGGAATTTTTAACTCTGTCTTTTGCATTGAGGCTGCCCGGCTCATATGGCGAGTTCACCGCACAGTAAATGGGTGTTAGACGCAAGGCCAATCACAGGGGCCGTGATTTGACTTAAATTGTAGCAAACCTCTTTTAAATGCAGCCATACACAGCAATGTCCACTCACTGAGCTTTTCTCAGTTGTTTTTGTTACATAGTGAAATGCATTGAGAACAATAAAACACTAAAAAGATCAAAGAAAATCCAAATTAATACCTCATGGAGGTCTGGGTAAAGCCTCAGTCAACACCTGGACAATCAGTGGTGCAATGTAGCATAGGTGGATGGAAGAAGGCGCAATGTCCCAAAAGTGCTCTATTGCTTTCAGGTCTGGGGAACTGGTAGGCCAGCCCATAATATCATAGGGGGGCATTTATCTGGACTTCTGGCATAGAAACTCTGACATAATCAGAATTATTTGTGACATTCCTTCGCCTGCACACTCTAGGCCAGTGAGGCAAACCTTTTAGAGACCGAGTGCCCAAACTATTCAATAAGACCCGCTATTTATCACAAATGCCAACACAGAATTTAATTTGTGATTTCACTCCCTTCTCTGTCAGTTTTCATTGATACCAGCAACCTGAGGACACCAATAAAGCAGAAAATAAGCCCCAGGTAGAGCTGTCACTTAAAATAGCTCTGTGCACAGCAAGTCCTGGGCTGTCTGGGACTGCAGGAAGATACCTGGAGTCCTCTCTGGTGATGGCCTGAGTGCCCACAGAAAGGGCTCCGAGGCCACCTCTGGCACCAGTGCCATAGGTTAGCCATCCTGCTCTAGACCATGAGAACAATCAACTTGGAACGTTTGCATGGTATTTTCTAGCAGCTGGTGTAGTTTTGGCCACCAACTCATCCACTTAGAGGATACGTCAGGTGGTCTAAGCGTCTTGATGTATCCGCAGGGCTTCGTTCTAAGAGCCTCTTATTATGTGGTGCTCAATTCCAAAAACATGTAAGTAAACGTGGGATATTGAAGGAAAAAGTGGAATGCCAGTCACCATTGGCTGATTCTTATTCATTATTAATACTCACAGCAAAAACGTGATAAAATCTTCATGGGAGGGATGGATGATAGGACGTAATGATGGGAGCAAAACAGACGCTTTGAGCTAATATAGAAAGTGTCATATATATGTATATATACACATTCCCTGCAGATATGCAAAACCCACATTTTCAAACATCATTTGCACATTAAAAAGACATATGCTACAATAGCATCCAGGTATAGACACACAACCTGGAGATCATAATTGGATAGCAACACAACATTTCCTAAATATCGGGGCCATTGTGTATTCCTATGTGAATGTCATGAAACAGAACACTAATCACAATTAGAGGCGGTCTGCAGAAATGCTACCAGCCAGTACAATTATTTTATGCAGTGTGGTGGATAAGGGCAGACTAATAATCCAGCCGTAGTCCTTGAGGCGACCCTTGTGGGCTCTTATGAAGCCCTGAGCAATTTTGTTTACATGTGTGGGATTGTATTGCATGACTAACATGGTGGCGACTGTAACGATATGGAACAGAGTGATAGACTGTTGAGGGGATGCGTCTCGGGCTTGGCCTCCCATCATCCCCTTGTGGCGCAACCCTGAGTTGTGCTCCTTACCAGACTCTAAATTATGGGTGCATTAAGGTGAAATACCTTATACAGTTGTATCAAAATGGGATTCTTTAGGCCTGTTCCACACTTGCGAGTGTGATGCGAGTTCATCGCATCACACTCGCAAGTGTGGAACGGGCCTAAGACATTTGTGTCCCTTAGTCAAGAGCTTTCAAGAAAGAGGCTTTCACATATGGGAGATAGATATTCCCAAGCTGTTGTAATACGCTCAAAAGCGCTACGTAAATGCAACCAAAACGCAATGTGTGAACGCGCCTTTAGGTGGTCAGGAGGTGACGTACAGATAACAGGAGAACCAGGGGCTGGAAATACTTGCATTTTTTTTACTATCCAATCCATTTCTCTTTCTTGTGTCACTTACCTGGTTCCCACTCCCTTCCTGACGATATGTTCAATCATCAGACAGGGAGTCCTTACATCATATTTTTGTATTTATATTTCTTTTTTTTTTTTTGTACATGAACCACCAAATTGTCAATTGAAGGGGAATGTATTACTGCAGTTAAGTTTTCATTTTTACGCCTTTTTTTGAGACATTTGCCATTCCACATTAAAGAACAGGAACAGATAAGCAGTTTATATATAATGTCCTGGAGTAGATTGATATGTAGCTTTGAGGCTGAAGATTTGGTATCATTTATCAGTGATGGACTACTTCCCTCTGTGACTGTGCACACAAAGATGAGTCACAGATGAGAACCTAACAGGGAGTCTCCCACACAGATCACTACATAGTGAATTAAGAATTTGAAGCGTATAATAATTCTTTATTATTCAAAGACAAACCTAATTTATTGTAAAGGGCAGGAGCTACGCAGAGCTTTAATATATGACTCCTGTAGCATGACCTTAGATTAGTGTATAGCAGAGCGGCACCTGGCAACTATATTATGCTGGTCTCCCATAGCAGCAATCTGGTAGCTAGGTGATGGGATGTAAGGTAGGTAGGTGCCTCTATGTAGAGATTTAAGGAAATCTATCATTTGTTTTTATTCATTATCAACCAAACATATCTGGAAAAAGCTGTAGCTACAGTGATACAGAAACATATCTTGTTTAATCTATGATCTGAATAGTTTTGCTCAAAAACAATTATAAAATTCAGGACCTTGGGAAATCTTGGTTGCACGCTGGATGCTGTGTTTCACTGAGCTTCCTGAACTGTCCAGACAGTACCAATCAACCTGAGCTGGGTGACTTATACACAGCAGCTGGTGTGATGGTGTAGAGATTGATTACTTCTGCCTGTTAGGGACAACACAGGGAATTCAGCGTTTTCTGAAGCAGTGCATAATTAGGAGAAGCCGCGGCAGCCACAGCGTGACAGAGCCTCATTATGATAATTTTATAATAGTTCTTTTTTCTGATCAGGGATTGGCCAAGATATGTTTCTGCATCAGTGTATCTAAGGTTTGCATTGCTTATAGAATTTATCATTCCGGTAACAATTCACATCAGAGTTACACTTGAAATTCCACTCGTCAGACAGAATATTCTCAGTAAACTTTACAGGATGTCTGATATTGATTTTCCTGTGCAAAAGTGTGACAAGTTTTCTCCTTTTCCAAACGAAACAAGTCACCAAGTGCTAGATATTCATTGTCAGTTTGTAGCTGTCTTATAATAATCTATAATCCTGCACTAAGCCACTTTAATGCTGTTTGATCATAAGCTTCACCTTACAACTTTTCTATCATCTCTGCAGAAGCTGAGGGGAACCTTATGGCTACTCTTTGAAGCAATAACAAGGTTAATCATGCAGTCAAGATCATTTAAATGTACATTTCTAAAAGATGAAACCGTTTCAGGATTAGGTGGGGGATGTTCAGTCAGAAGTCTAATATTTCTGGATAAGTTTCAATCCGCTATGCTTTACTTACTGGATTGCTAAAAACTAAAATGCTGAAATATACACCAAAAGTGAATACAGTAAATTTACACAAACACTTGTACAGTAATATACAAATATATATAAAATTATAGAACAATTCCCTAATGCCAAAGTCATGGTGTAGCCGTATGTGAATATATCCTAACATGAGTAAAATATCAGTATTTTAAGCTTATTTCATAATTTGTATATATTCTAAAGCACATAATAAAAATGTAAATGAGATAATTGTAAAAGACCCAAATCAAAATTAGAGAACACTGGTGCTAGTATCCTTAAAGGGGTAAATCCACGAGGAAAGAATTCTTAAAGGGGTTTTCCCGCAAAGACAAGTTAGGCCCTATCCACGGCATAGGGCCTAACTTTCTGATCAGTGGGGGTCTCAATGATGAGAACCCCACAGATCGCGAAAACTAACGACCCCTCGCCGCTCCTCAGACTAATGGCCGCACATGACCGTTCTGCGTGTTAGAACTGTCTGTAAGATGGCGTCTGTGAAGTCATCTTACAGGCAGAGTGTAAGCCTGTGCATGTGAGTATTGCAGAGTATTATCATGAACAAGCAATCAGAGGATTGCTTCTTTATGTCCCATGGTGGAAACTGTAAAAAAAAAGTTTAAAAAAATGTTATTCAATAAAAAATAAAGTAAGAAATCAATAAAAAATGCCCATAAGCCCCATTACATATAAAGAGACATATAATGCAAAAAAAAGTCTAAATCATAACTAACCCCACATATATGGTATCACCGCGTCTGTAATAACCTGTAGAATAACATTAAATAATTATTGAACCCGCACGATGAACGCCGTTAAAAAAAACTGTTATAAAGCCTCCAAAAATTATGATTTTTACCTATTTAATCCCATAAAAAGTGATAAAAAAAACATATGTACTCCAGAATGATACTGGTGCAAAGTACAACATATCCCACAAAAAACAAGCCATCAACCAGCTCCGTAGCCAAAATAGTAAATATGTTCTGCCATTTAGAAGACGGCAATGCAAAAATTCTAGATTTTTCCCACCTGGTTTTATTTGACAAATTTAGTAAAACATAAGAAAAAATATTCAGGTCTGGTATCCCCGTAATCGTATCGACCCATAGAATATTAGGCTATATGGTGAACACCAAAAAAAAAGTAGAAAATTCAATACAGAATTGATGCTTTTCTATTCCTGCCCTCAAAAAAAAAAGTTCCTAAATTTTCAACAATAGGGGACACCAACCCCAAAATGGTAACACTGGAAAAAGCATCTCATCCCGCAAAAAATGCCATCACATGGCCCCAATAACGGAAAAGCGAAAATTTTATAGCCTACAAAAGGAAAACTAAAATCCTGGCAGCTGCAGGGCGCTCCTTCCCTTCTGCGCCTCGCTGTGTGCCCATAAGACAAGTAACGTCCACATGTGGGGGGGGGGGGGGCTCTGTACTCGGGAAAAAATATAGAACAAATTGTATGTTGGGTTTTTTTACTTTTTATCTTTTGGAAATGTGTAAATTTTAGGGCTAAATGAACGTGTAACCGTTCAAGGGATTAACAATCTTACTAAAAGCTGTTTCTTGAGGGGTGCAGATTTGAAAATGGGTTGATTATATAGGAGGTTTTGATGCTAAATATGTAAAATGTCATTCAAAACAGTATTTATCCCCAAAACAATTCTGAAAATCCTGAAAAGCAATATTTGGTTTGTAAGACGCGTGACGTCAAAATATATTATCAAGACATTTCAAAAATTATGAAAATGTAAAGTAGACAAATGGGAAATGTTATTCTGCAACTTATTTAGGTGGCAAATATATTTTTTTGGAAATAAACACAAAACTTATGAGAAAAAATTTACCACTAAAATGAAGTACAACATGTGGGGAAAAAAACAAATCTCAGAATCGTTTAGAGAGGTAACAATGTTCAAAAGTTATAACCATATAAAGCAACGCAAGTCAGAATCCAAAAAATGGGACTGAGCCTTAAGCTACTGTATAAACTGGCTACGTCCTTAAGGGGTTAAATACACTCAGGATAACAAAATAACACATTCTTTAATTTAATGTTATTAGTAAAAATACAGCATTTCACAGCATGTCTCTATCAGTCCTGCTATTGTGTGTTTTGGTCCTGAATAGAGATGAGCGAACACACTCGTCCGTGCTTGATGCTCGTTCGAGCATTAGCGTACTCGTAACTGCTCGTTGCTCAGACGAATACTTCGCCAGCTCGAGAAAATGGCATCTCCCGCCGTTTTGACTTTTGGCAGCCAGAGACAGAGCCAATCACAAGCCAGGAGACTCTGCACTCCACCCAGCATGACTAATGCCAAAGTCATGGTGTAGCCGTATGTGAATATATCCTAACATGAGTAAAATATCAGTATTTTAAGCTTATTTCATAATTTGTATATATTCTAAAGCACATAATAAAAATATAAATGAGATAATTGTAAAAGACCCAAATCAAAATTGGAGAACACTGGTGCTAGTATCCTTAAAGGGGTAAATCCACGAAGAAAGAATTCTTAAAGGGGTTTTCCCACAAAGACAAGTTAGGCCCTATCCACGGCATAGGGCCTAACTTTCTGATCAGTGGGGGTCTCAATGATGAGACCCCCACAGATCGCGAAAACTAATGACCCCTCGCCGCTCCTCAGACTAATGGCCGCACATGACCGTTCTGCTCCATTAAGCTCTATGGAGCTGATGGAAAATGCCGAGCGCCACTGACCAGCAAAAGTAAGGCCCTATCCCGTGGATAGGGCCTAACTTGTCTTTGTGGGAAAACTTATTTAACACCTACCTTCTCTGCATCCGATACATTGGACGCTGAGCGCTAAGTCACCTATACATCAGACGCAGAGCCGATGCCGGTTCGGCTCAAGATCTGAGACAAACCGGCATCTGGAAACACGGGGTGCCAGCTGTAACATATAGCCAACACCCAAGTGTAACACCCGCGGTCGGAGTGGGCTCCAATCGTCGGTGCCCGGTGCGACCGCGGCATTTAACTTGGCTTTGGGGGGGGGTCTTTTCCCCACGATCTCCTCCTTGAGCCGTGTTTGGGGGGCGCCGATCGTTGCTATAGCA
>CM033641.1:281099747-281184747 GCA_019512145.1 Engystomops pustulosus
CCAGAATGATACTGGTGCAAAGTAAAACATATCCCACAAAAAACAAGCTCCGTAGCCAAAAAAGTAAAAATGTTCTGCCATTTAGAAGACAGCAATGCAAAAATTATAGATTTTTCCCACAGGGTTTTATTTGAGAAATTTAGTAAAACATAACAAAAAATATTCAGGTCTGGTATCTCCATAATGGTATCGACCCATAGAATAAAGATAACATGATTAGAAAAAGAAAAAGTAGAAAATTCAATACAGAATTTAGATGCTTTTCTATTCCTGCCCTCAAAAAAAAGTTCCTAAATTTTCAACAATAGGGAATACCAATCCCAAAATGGTAACACTGGAAAAAGCATCTCATCCCGAAATAAAAATGCCGTCACATGGCCCCAATAACGTAAAAGCTAAAATTTTATAGCCTACAAAGGGAAAACTAAAATCCTGGCAGCTGCAGGGCGCTCCTTCCCTTCTTCGCCTCGCTGTGTGCCCATAAAACAAGTAACGGCCACATGTGGGGGGTCTCTGTACTCGAGGGAAAATATAGAACAAATTGTATGGTGGGTTTTTTCTTTTTATCTTTTGGAAATGTGTAAATTTTAGGGCCATTTCAGCGCTTCTTGCTCACCTCCTTTGGTTCCTCTCTGCCACCCATTGGTTTGAAGCCTTAGTCCATTTAGGGTATGTCGCCATGACCGGCATGCCTCTGCATGCCGTCTTCTATAGTGTCAGGGTCAATTATTGGATGTTTTATATGCTATCTAGCCTCATTCGGTCATCGCCATGCTGTTGCCCATAATTTTGGCATAATGGTGCGATTAAGCAGCCTCAGAGGCATCCATGCATGCTGCCCCTGCTGTTTCCTGTCCATTTCCATGGTGTTTCCATCATTTTCTGAGTTTTCCAGGTGTTTGGCCAAGCTTTCCTGTGCAGACCCTTGGTCCCCTTGAAAAATGCAGGAAAAGTTTGTCTCGAATAACGAGCACCCGAGCATTTTAGTGCTCGCTCATCTCTAGTCCTGAATCATGTGCGGTCAGATTCCGCTCACATGAACATTGTACTGCAGGAGCAGGGGGAGGAGGAGCTAGAGATCACTTCCTGTCCAGCAGTGTGAGAAGGAGAGCGGCTCTACAGACAAAACTTAGCAGTGCTGAGTGTGTGTTTGATTAGGTGAAGAAGCAACGCTGAGTTTATTAGGGATTTTACACATTCTCCCCGATTTGTCCTACTTCTTCACAATCTTTCCTACATCAAACACGCAGCTCAAACAACAATGGCGAATGAGGTAAACACAACTGCAATCAATGAATACTTGCAATCACTCTCATCTGACACATATAAGTGCACTGCGCCCTATGCCGAGAAAAGATGGGACATGTCCGATCTTTGCACGTCTATGGCACCATACTGTTCCCGTATGGCGTCACACGCCCACTGCCGGCCTATGGGGGACATATATACACGTTGCTGTATATACATCCCGCATACTGTCGTCTGAATTTAGCCTTAGACTGGACAGCTGATGCAGGAATAGGAGCATAAGCAGCAAAAAGAACTGTGAAAAATTGCAAAGTAAGAAGTTAAAAGTTATCTTTATCATGTTAGGATCACTAAGCGATTAAGATTTGAGAATTTTCTTTCATTGGCAAAGCTCTTTAATTATCTGACAAACCCTATTTAACTTGCAACCCAACTTTCAAGTTTTTACTAACTTTGCAAAAAGTTGTGTGCCATTCCAAAATGACTGAGACCCTCAGGCAGCAGGATGTCCGAATGATGTCCAAAGTGGTGACCCTATCTGCCATAGAAACAGAGGTTGGTTGTCCGTCACAAACTCATTGAGGATGCGGTCAGATATGGCATTTGTGATGTGATTTGCATTGTGCTTGGCTAATTACACATGAATGTATCCTGTAGCAGTTGTAACAGCTGACATGCTGTTACTCCTATACATTAATTGTGGAGCTGATGTCTGTGTCTCTCACAGGCAGCAGTTAATGCACAAACAGTAGAAATGCTTTCCTTTACATTAAACACAGACATGAGCAGGGGGAGGAGAGGGGAGGTGTGGCATCACTTTCTCTTTTCAAGTGCCCAGCCTCATTTACATAAGAAATTATGATTTTATAATGATAAATGTATGAAATGACTAGATAAGGCTGCAATGGAATTCCTGTGAGCTGCTCCAACAGGTAGTGGTGAAAGAAATAGTTAAAGAGACCTATGGCCTAAAAGCCCACATTGCAGTGACCAAAACACTCATTAGTAGAATCAAAAAGGTTAGACTCACCTTTGCTGAGGAGCATGTGGTGAGGACAGAGGAGTTTTAGTGATGAAAGCGAATTTTATTTGTTTGGATCTGATGGGAAACGTTACATTTTTCAACATACTGGGCAAAGATTCAACCCAAAGTGGAGGAAGTGTCAAGGTTTGTGGAATGTTTCCTTCAGCAAGGGATGGACCTCTCATACAGCTACATGGTGGAGGGAATGCAAGTGTGTATCAGAACCTTCAACAACACGTGGTTCATTGCACACTGCAATTACTACATTACAATGCCCACTATGAAACAGCAAAACAGGTAAAGCAGTTCCTTCAAAAAGAAAACATTGAAACATGAAATGGCCCAAAGTTCTGATCCCTATAGAAAACTTTTGGGAAATCCTTGGTGACAAAGTAATGGGCAAACAACAGTCACATAAATCTGGAAGAGGCCGGAAGAACAGTGAAAATAAAGCCACAAATACAGATCCTCTATATCACCACCTCTATCAGAAAGTTTAGAGTTTGGAGGAACTAAAATGAAGCAATAGTTAAGCATATGCCCTTGGAGGTTGGTGGGACGAGGTAGTATGACCACTAGTATGAAAGTTGTGTTATGTTCAGTGGATAGGAAACAATTGTTTTTGAAAGAATGCTACTTTGAATCCCTCATTAATATTCTATTGTGTATAGAATTTTTTTTAGATATTTTGGCCTTATGTTCTGAAATGTATTTGCTTATATTTGCCATACATTTCATATAGGGCAGTGGTGGCGAACCTATGGCACGGGTGCCAGAGGTGGCACTCAGAGCCCTTTCTGAGGGCACCCAGGCCTTCACCCCAACACAGAGTTTGCCAGCTAAGGCTCAAGGCTTTCTCCTGTGATCCAATACAGCCCAGGACGTGCCATGCTCAGAGCTATTTGGCTGCCAGAACTACAGGAGGAGCAAGAAAGTGTGGATAGAGATAGATAGTCATTGAAGCTCCTGCTTTGGGTCCCCTGATTCTTCCTCTTTAGGGGACCCTGGGGGGGGGAGCTACAATCCAAATTTCTCCATCATCTTTCTATTGTATCGGTGAACTCAGGACGCCAATCCGATTAAAACCTGTGATACAGCAGGGATCAATAAGTTACTGCTTAAATTATCATGTTGGCACTTTGCAACATATAAGTGGGTTTCGGTTGGGCACTCTGTCTCCAAAAGGTTCGCCATCACTGATATAGAGCATTCTTTTGCAATATAGTGTATAAAAATGCCATACAATGGGGATCATTTACTAAGGGCCCGATTTGCGTTTTTGTGACGGGTTAACCGAATTTTTCCATTTTGCGGCGATTTTCCCTGTATTGCCCCGGGATTTCGGCGCACGCAATCGGATTGTGGCACATCGGCACCAGCATGCACGCAGCGGAAATCGGGGGCGTGGCCGTACGCAAATCCAACGGATGCGGAGAAACCGCCGCATTTAAAAAAAGTGTCGCTGGGCACGCACTTACCTTCACCCGGCAATGGATCGAGCACTCCTGCGGACCTCGGCGGACTTCAGCGCAGCAGCGACGCCTGGTGGACGTCGGAGGAACTGCCTTAGTGAATCGCCAAAAGACCTGAATCCACTGCAGAGAACGCGCCGCTGGATCGCGAATGGACCGGGTAAGTAAATCTGCCCCAATGACTCCATAATACAGAACGACCAGTGATCCTCTATAAAGGGTCGTACCACTCATTACACACCACTGGTGGCTTGAGGGCAATGTGCAGCCCCCACAATGTGCTTGATTTACAGGGCCTATGGGAGGTAAATTCATACACTATGGCTGCCTTGATTAAAGGTTTTTCCTGGAAAATGATATTGATGAGCTATGCAAAGGAAATCAATATCAGATTGGAGGGGATTTTACCACTTTTGATCAGTTTGTATTGTGTATGTCCAGAGTCGGATTTGGTGACAATTTAGGTAGAGTCGGAGTAGTGATAACAATAGACCGACACAACATACATATAAATTAAGCTTGCAAAATAGAAAAAGGGGGACTAAGTGGCTTCTGTCGCTCCTGCTCTGGGTCCCCTGATTCTTCCTCTTCAGGAGACCCTGGAAGGAAGCTACAATCCAAATTTCTCCATCATCTTTCTATTGTATCAGTGAAGTCAGGACGACAATCCGATTAAAACCTGTGATACAGCAGGGATCAATAAGTTACTGCTTAAATTATCATGTTGGCACTCTGTCTCCAAAAGGTTCGCCATCACTGATATAGAGCATTCTTTTGCAATATAGTGTATAAAAATTCCATACAATGGGGACGGATGCGGAGAAAGCGCCGCATTTAAAAAATTAAGCTTGCAATATAGAAAAAGGGGGAATAAGTGGCTTCTGTCTTCCACTGCTTGAAATGGTGTAGTAATGTACAGTATTTTCGACAATGAAGGTTGTGCTCTATTCGTTACAGTCACTTATAATCCAGACATGGGAAGTAGAGTAGATGAATGGCAACTCACCAAAAATGCCTTTGTATTGCTCCTTTTAGTCAAAAAATGCTCACAGCACGTGTAACATCGCCGTATACGGGAGAGAGGAGTAAGGTGCAGGACATCACATACAAATACATGACGGCCATTTGAAGCGATGAGAGCATGAAACGGCCGTCGTGGTTAATAAACGGTTGTACTATCACATTTGCAAAAAGTGAGCTGATATTTTCTCCACATATTCTGCAGGTTTGGTTATGAGACACAGCATGGGAAGAAACACTGCTGCTGTTATAGTACAATGTCACATCCAAATATCATTCAGCCAGTGACAGCTCTACCACAAAACTGACCTTAATAAAACAAATATGAAATAACAGATGGTTACATTGTAGGGGCTCTTTCATTAACGTAGAATTGGCAGGTGAAGTAACATATTAATAAATTAATGTACATACATATTTGATGTCTAACAGGTGATAGCAGGAGATAGCAATTCTATGATAGCAGTAGTATCTATACATTTCCATTTTATATCTAGTGGAAATGTATTTTGTTACTACTAACCTGTTATTTAGGTTAGAGTTTAACCAATCTTTGCAAAGAAAAATTAAAGGGAGCATTCAATCTCAAAAACACTTCTGTGAAATCAACCTGTCCAGTTATGAATCAACGTCTCTGCTGTTCTGCAAATCAAACAGACAACAGATGATGAACTTAGCAAGACAACCCCTATAAAGGAGTGGTTCTTTATGTGGTGATCACAGACCATTTCTTTGTTGGATGTTTTGGTCACTGTTACATTTTGTCTCTGCACTCACCCCTAGAGGTAGCATAAGGTGGTGCTTACTACATAGAGGTTTCTCAGCTCATAGCACATAAATGCGAGCTGTTGAAGGTTACCTATGTCTGTCAGTACAGTGTCCAGAGCATGGAGAAGAAACCGGGGGAACTGCTACCTCCTCCTTTGTGCAAGGAGGAACAGGGGCTTTACCAGTGCCCTGTAAAAATGACCTCCAGCAGACCACTATTGTTCATGTGTCTGCTCAAGGTGTCAGACGCCGACTCCACGAGGGTGGTACAAGGGCCCAATGTTCACAAGTACTGACCGGCTTACATCCCAACACAGTGCAGGGCGATTGACACTTGCCAGAGAACACCAAGATTTTACATTGGTAGCCTGTTCTCTTCACAGATAAAAGCGGATTCAGACTGAGTACATAACTAACTGGAGAGGCTGTGGAGAATGTTCTGCTGCCTGCAATATCCTCCAGTATGACCGCTTCGGCAGTGGGTCAGTTATTGTATGTGGAAGCACGTGCCAGCCAGAGGAAGCAGAAGGAGATGCTCGGCGCCACTGTGATACCATATGCTGGTGCATGGCAACGTTAAGCCTTACGTGGCTGTAGTGTCAGTAGTTCCTGCATGAAGACAACATTGGGGGAGATTTCATGTTCACCACATATGGTACATTGATCAGGTGATTCCATGAAGTTGCACATTATGAAATATAGGCCATATTGGCGGTAGTAGCCACTCAATAACTTTATCCCTGTTTTTACATATAATATGTATACAGATTATACTATACATGTCTAATGTTGGAGGCATATTTTGTGAGAACTCCCCTTCATACCCCTCTAACCAAAAAGATATGATGTAATTTGCTGTATTGCCTTAGAAGGGGAATCGGTCACCTATGGGCTCAAAATAACAAAAAATACTGCACAGTATATACATTGTCTGCTGTATAAAATAGCATACAACTGCTAAGGTAAATCATACAGGGAGTCGGGAGAGATGACATAAGAGATGTGTATTGGAGATGTTACTCTTGCACTGTTATCTTTTCGCTTTCTGTGCCGCTCATATATCACATAGCTGGTGATAATCTCCTGTATAAAAGGCGCAGGCAGTGACCTGTGTGCACATGAGCTCTACTATAGTCTGCCCTTATAGAAATAGGAGGAAGGGAGCACTTCAGGGTCATAAAGAACTGGACAAACATTGTTGGTTACATAGAAGGTGGGGCCCCAGAACCAGTTCCTCTGGTGTTCCCTCTACACCCTAGTCCGACACTGGATACAAGGACTCCCATCCTGTGCAATGTGTTCTGTCTATGGAATCGGACCAACATAGGGATCCGTTTTCACAGGCTGAACATGTTCTATTGCAGCATCGGTTAACAATTTTCTCCATGTAGGGCTCCATTTAATGTGATCTAAGATATAAAACTGAGTTGGATTCTGACCCGAATACTCCCACTGGATAAGTAGTTTCCACTGTGCATGATTAAGCTCACACAGAAACACTGATCAATTCCTCATTGAATATTAGGATAGATGAGACAGCAGGCCGCATTCTCTGTTTCGCTTGGTAATAAATGCAGATGCCTCTGCTTTAAATTGCAAATGGTGTATTCTCCCATCTATCCTGATCTCCGATCCTGTAGCATTACAACTACATTCTGCATAAAGATTACCATCTCTGTGACTATTGATATGAACCATTAACCTCTGTCATGGTGAAAGTATGATGCAGCTACTAAACTCCAGAGATTGGTCGACTGAACGCATTTAACATACTAAAGAGGAAATAGTTTTAAATTGCTGGCTCTGGGCATGTTTCGGGTTTATGATCACAATATCTCCTAGTAAAGCTAGATTAATGGCTGCATTTACAAATGCGCTATTTATAGCCTTATATTAAGTAAATTACCATTTTCCCACAACTCAGTGAAGCAATATAAATATACTCAAATGTTTTTTCAATATATTGTATATAATGTAATTATTTTTCTATTGAATTATTCGAGTGGGATGGGCTATTTTCTCCCGTTCTGTGTTCTTGCTCTATGTGTTAGGACAGGAACCTTATAAATTAGTGTTACAATCTCAAAGATTTTCGTGAGTGTTTATCGGAACTGGAAGATGTGTTTAATTTGTTGATATTTGTCTTGGTTGATTTCTGTAGAAGGAAGAGAACTAGAGTCGGTAACGTTGTATCGAGTCATTTACCATCGCACGCGTTTACTGTTCGGGTCGAAGGATATTTTCATGAAAGGTTTACTTATTCATTAAATCAGTTCTTGTTAATGCAAAATATAATTCTTGGATTTGGCAAGAGGCAACATGATTAATTTAACAGCGTGTGAGTCGGAGACAAGAAGTGGATTTAAATATTTCATATTGTGGAGCTGCATGATGAGCAATCATTTATTACAAAGGTACTTGGAGCAATACTCATAATACAGTAGGACATCAGCTAAAAATCTAGTTTTCTAGCCTCCTTCTATAGACATTGTTACATTGGAGCACTTGTAATTGAATTGTTTCTGGGTTTTTCCTTACCCAAAAGATAGATGGTTCCCAATGAAACCTGTTCTTGGTCAAGGGGCCAAGTTCCAAAGGGGCCACAAAGTTCTCATTCATTCTAGTAACCATTATGGTTGCTCCTTAGGCCCTCCTAAAATTACTTTCATACTAAAGTATGTTTATGTCTCCCAAATTCACTGGAATATATTGTACATGCCCATTTAAGTATATTGAGAGAAAATGGTGGAAGGCCCAGGCGAGAGAAAGGCAATGGCACAAAGTTTTCTTCCTCACTTTTATGTCAGCAGTGTTAGGTCTTATAGCTAACAGTTCACATTGTATTAGAGCTTATAGTTCACATTGGAGTTGTTTTGCTCATCCGTGCTTCTGTGATTTTTGCTGAAGCTGTCACAAACCTTTCCAGCAGCAGTGCAACCACAACCAGGCTTGGTGCAAGCTGTCAGACTGGGTAAATGGTGGGGAACTAACCCTGGCCCTGCCTACAGCAGATAAAATGGCCCTGACAGGGGTAACCCTGCTCTCAGGAACATAACTAACAGACCCTGAGAGACCCTGCAAGGTGACACAGAAAAGTTTACTTCTCTGGCAGCCGCTGGATGGTGGAGCGGACAGGTAACAGGAAATCGGGGATAGTCAGACAAAACCAGGTCAAATCCAACATGGCGTCTAGGCACAGAATTGTATAACGATAGAATGGCCCATCAAACGTGGCTGAAGTTGGATACACAAAATAGTAAACAAAGCAATAGCACTAGATATAGCAAAGAGAAGCCTTGATAGCCAGAAGCCACTGAAGGGACTGGGCAGAATATAAAGGGAGTAATGGACACTGCCCCCAGCACTGACTGGTTCAGCCGTCCATCACTCAAGCCACAGCTGTACACAGAACAAGTTCAAACTGACACCCAGCTTTCCCTGAGGAAAGATCCTAAAAGGGAGCTATCAATCAAGGCAGCAATTCAGAGCAATTTGCCAGTTCTAACATAAGCCTTATTGAACCATTCTATTCTATCAGTGTTTTCACATTTCATATTTTTTCAACTGATCTATTGTCATGAAAATAAATTTAGAAGCAGTCCTTTTTTTTACACACGCGGATCACATAAGGCAATAGAAGTCTCTTGGTACGCAAAATAGAAATGATGACAGATCAGTGTTTTTAGCTGATGATTCTACAAAACAAGATGTTATGTTTTGAGGACATAAAAAAACAACACCAGAAGCACAAAACGTATGCAAGTGCAAATCCACCCTTGCTGTGTAATGTGCTGTAAAGTGCTGCTGCTTCTAGTTAAACGGGTGTTCCCATCTGGGCATTGACATTTAATTGAATTCATCTGTTTTATATATATACATTTCTTCAATTGGATGTTATTAAAAAAAAAAAATTACCTTTTTGAGGATAATTTACCATAAATGTCACTATGTTGTCCCTTCGAAACAAAATTGTTGTCCATGGATACAACCACATCTGCTGGAGTGATTGCACAAAGAAACAAATTGTTTTTGCATACAAAATGTCTGAGAGTTACTGCATGTCCCACATCCATCCTTTGGTAATGAACGCTGAATCCAGGTGGTCAGGCAGGGCTCAATAATGCATATCTGACCACTGCTGCCAAAGTGCGGGGGTGGTTGTATCCAAGGACAGCTATCTCACTTCTAAAGGACAACATGGCTACCCTTATTGGAATTTATCTTCACACAGGTACATTTTACTTTGGTAGCATCCAATTGAAAAGCAAATATATGGCAGTTTAATCAAAATAAATATGTATTCCCAGATGGGAATACCCGTTTAATTTGTGAAGAAGTTTCTGTTTTTTCTATGTATTGGAGACATCATAAAAGCTAGTTTCCACTCACTTCCTCAAAATGAGAGACAAAATTTGCACAGGGCTGATAAAACTGATATTGCACAATATTGCAACCGATCAACCTCAAAATCAATGCCTATGGCTCCTGCTAAAGTTTTTCACTTGGCTAAATCAAATTCAATGGATATCTGAGTGTAGGAAATAACTGCAATTATAGCACTTTGTGCTTTAGGTTTAAAGACAATTCACTGATTGGGGGTTGATGTAAAGATGGGCTCAAGAGGACTAGTGTTGACAAAGACTGAGTTTCGAAATGTTGCTTGTATTTTTGATGTCTAAAGAAAACACTTTATTCACTGGATCACAACAGATGCTGATGCTTCTTCCTTGGTTATAATATTTTTGTACCATACTATACAATTTTTTAAATTAAATTATTTTATAATTGATAGAAAAAATGGTCTATTGAAATTAAGAATATCTGAAAACATTTTTTTTCTACCTTTATGAAAATGTGCTTGAAATTGAATTTAGTCTGTTTTGTTTTTGTGTAAAGCACACAGATTGTCTAATTATGGCTAAGAATATAAATTTAAAAATTAGGAGCATTATCCTCTTTTCGCTAATATGCAATTGGCAACTAAATTATAGCTTGGTAGACGAAAGCAACATCAGTGAACCTTTTAAAGGAACCAGTGAACCTTTTAAAGGAAACCTACCATTTGATTTGGTTCATTATGAAGCAAACATACCTTGAGAATGTTGTAGCTGCACTGATGCAGGATCATATCTTGGTCAATTCCTGAGTTGAGTGGTTTTTCTGATTAAATAATTATAAAATTATGATAATGAAGCTCTGTCGCTCCAGTGGCTGGTTCAGCGCTTCTCCTAGCACATTCTAGCACATCAGTTATTCACTGCACCACAGGCTGATGTAATCCCTGGGTTGTGCCTGAAGGCAGAATAATCAATTGCTGCACCATCCCCTAGCTGATGTGCATGAGTGATCCAGCTCAGGTTGATTATTCATGCTTGACTAACCTCCATGGCTAATGCCAAGCTCCATGTGTAATGTGTTTATGTAGTCAGCCAGCCTGACCCAGCTCTCCCAAGGTCCTGAATGTTATAATTGCTTTTTTCAGCAAAACCACTCAACACAGGGATTAACCAAGATATGATTCTGCATCAGTGTAGCTACAGCATTCTCAAGGTATGCTTGCTTCATAATGAATCAAATCAAATGGTAGATTTCCTTTAAGAAGAAGCTTCATTGGTTTATTATTTTCCTCCTGTATTAGAGTCAATGGCCATCACTTAAGGGGCCATTGTTTATAATCCCATTGGAAGAGATGGTTGGAGGGATTCAGGAATTTATTAAAAAGTCACTGGGGGCATGTATCTTTATTTCTGCTAGTTAAATTGTCTAATTTTCGCAACATTTCACTTCGACTTTTGCTGTCTGTTTTTCAAGTACACCTTTGTCTGCACCTTCTGCCTTATCCTTATGTATCTTTATTTTCCAGATGTTCTGTGCAACTTTTCACTTATGTATCACCTTTTTTGCAACTTTTTAGGCGCGAATCTGCACCTGGTCCAGGGCATGTGCAAAGGAAGGAATTTTCTTCATGGACCCTGCTTTAACATGTAAATTGTAATTATTTCACATTTTCGCGTTAAAAGTTTAAAATTTTGCACATTAACCTGTTTTTAAAATTCATTAATTTTTCATTTACATTTTTTTTTTAATTTATTGGTTACTTCTAAGGGTGCAGTCACACGTGGCGTCTTGTTTGCGTTCTGAAACACATTACAGCAGCTGAGGAGAGGCGATTTGCCAAATTACATTACTGTTAACATTTGCATTTACAAAACGCGATGTAAAAGCATCCATCAACACAGCCTTAACACATGTGTTAACGATACATTAAAATGTGCGTTTTGTAAATGCAAATGTTACCAGTAATGTAAATGACCTCTCCTCAGCTGTTGTAATGTCTTTCAAAACGCAATGAAAATGCAACATATGTCATATGTTGTTCCCTCCTTGAGGGTGTGACCAGAGTGTTTAAAATTGCAGGACAAAGCCTCAAATCCATAAAATAACCCCCTCACATGGCTTGTGTCCATGTGGATTTGAGACATTGGCAACAAAAAGTCTCAAAAAGAGACCTGCCAGGAAAGGAAAACCTAAACATTTTTCACAAGAAAAAAGGCATGATCATACATAAGGCCCCCCAAAAAAACTATGAGTCGGTCTTTAGACCAGTGCAGAGTAGGACCGTCAGTGCAGACGGTTCTCTGCTGCTCCAGATTAATCATTGGGGCACATTAACTAAGGGCTTTGCGCTGCACTTTTGTCAGACTGTGCACGTTCTTCGGGATCAAAACGGCTTGCACAGGTATTTAAGGAGTGTCTGCACCACTACTGGGTTGCACGTGATCCTTTTGTGGCGCAGCTGCGCTGGCTTCCATGTGTCACAAATTAGGGGACATGCCATCGGTCCAACTGATTCGGACTAAGCGCCGTATTTAACTTTCAAATTGTGTCGCACACCCTATGTTAAAGGTGCACCACAAAAAAGATGGTAAACTCTGTTGGTCCATTTCGGGGGAAACGACTGATTCATCACCGCAGTGAATCACTGCACCCAGCATCATACACATTTTCCGATTTCCTAAGTAAATGTGCCCCATTATGTATGAAGTTAGATGATTAATCTGGTGCAGTCTAAGAGTGGTGAGTAATATTTTGCACCTCCTCTTAGTTTGCTGTGCACCATATTGAATTTTCTGGCGCACGGACTGAATTTTCTGGAGCACGGACTGAATTTTCTGGAGCACAGGCTATTTTCTGTCCGGTCACACCACCTAGTTACCCAGGATATGCTCCTTTTTCGTGTGAGTCAGAAGACAGCCTAAAAATGGTCTAAACCCTTACAACAAATGTGACACTTGGCATTTCAGGTGCCAATTATTCCAGTTTTCTGGCATAGACAGATTGGTTGATCTCCCCCCTATTGGGTCAATAAACTGGGAGGAAATCATCTATGTGTATGGACTTTCTATTAAATTTGACTCAGACTATGTCAACATTTATTGAAATTGGCTAAGTAACTTAGCAGTGCTCCCAAACACAAACACTCTACAAAGGAACAGCTCTAACTATGATACAGGCGTAGTAGAAATACAAGAAGCAGCAAGCTAGCGACAACAGGATACAATAGGAAAGGAAAATATTTTAGTTGAAAATTGCTGAAATTAACCAAAATTATTTACAACATAGGGAGCAATCATCCATCCTCTAAGTTCAGGGAACAAGTCCAAATACCATGTTATTCACTTAAAACTTATATTAATGTTTAGTTTAGAGTAACTGAAAAAAAAACACTAAATTTAAAAGAGCTTTTAAAAAAGAAAAAAAAAGTTAAAATTGTTGTCCAATTTATTACACAATGTGATTAAATACAGGGAATTAGTTTACATATCAGATATACCTGTACTTGCCCATATGACCTGCTACTGCTTTTATTGGGTTCTGGTCCTCTTTGGGATTTGCTTATACGGTTGCAGTGTTGGTATGCCCATATACACACATCACACTTGCCTCATGGACTAGTGTCATCTACTGCTGAGACCAATGATATACACTGGAGATCAAAATCACTTGATTTTTTTCAGAAATAATGTAATCTCCATTGATCCACATTTTATGATTTTTCTGTAAGCGGACAACATGCCACTAGAACTGTGTTTTGCAAAATAACCAAAATATACCCATGGAGATTCTCTGCATTATTCTGTCCTCTTTTGCGTGTGCCTTGTGAGGGCGAGCAGCCTTCTTGGGGACATGAATTAGATTGTGACGTTGTAAAGATGCAATATTTTAGAAATTACAGACTTGGAACAACCAACTCATCTTGCTATGGTTGATAAGGTCACCTCTGTGATGTCACCGACTCGCTGAACAATCTGTAGGTGGTGGCAGTCAGGTCGCAAGCGTGAATATTACATTAGAGCGGAACCCAGAGATGCTCTGCAGAACAGCTCAGGCTCATTTGAATATTTTAAAAATGAGTCCATTAAGATTTGAAAAGAATGTTAGCAGAACTTAAAAACGTCAACTCGTCTGATGTACTTGTTCCAAAAAAAAAAAAAATAAATAACTTGGCAGCGCTGACAATAAATGCAGCAAGAAATTTCTGGTGTCATTAATCTTGTAATATCCGCCTGGAATAAAGTGTACACATGATCGCCTCCACCACTTCCCTAAATAATAAACATAAAGCACAAAGTGAATGGACTCTTATCTGAAAGACCCATGTTTTGTAATCATTGTTCATGCATTCACACAAGAAAAATGAACACATTCACTAACATTGTAATGATAATATGAAAGCATAGCAAATTAGATAAGACCCATTTCTTCATACTGTCTAAAAGCATCATAACGTTAGGACGCACACACCCCCACACACACACCCACAAATATAAAAAAACCCTATACTAAATACCGTCACTATGAAGAGCAATTTGTTATGCAGATAGCAAGCTCTCTATATGGAAAAATAAAAAAAAGTTATAGATTTTTGAAGGTAGGGAGTGAAAAATGGAAACGCAAAACCAAAAAAGGGCCACGGCAGGAAGGGGTGAAGACACCAACGCAATTGAAAGCTGTGCAGAAGCAGGGAGCACTAAGTTGATTACATTGCTTTGTCAGCAATAAATAAGTTGGTTTTAGGATGTAGTAAGGGTAGTCAGCCTATAAAAGGTCGACCATCACTACCCTAAAGGGCCTGTGGTGGTAAAAGAAAAGAAATGTTCCCTTCTACGCTCTACGAGTTCTCACCTCCTTCAAATACTTTGCAGGATTAGCTTTGGCCTCCTAATACTACGACCTGTCAGAACTTCCACCTGGATGCAAAGTTGTCAGATGGCGGAATCCACCACTCAATAATATTTAAATGCTAACTAATATACATAATAATGTGAAATCCTAGTTTTGATACATCTGTAATGTTTAAACTAATTATTTATGCTTGATACCTCAATATTGATTACTTTTTTTATTTATAGAAAGTTGTGCACATATGTTTGTACCAAGAATACTGTGTAGCCCAGCATCACTACAGGCAGTCCCGGGGTTATGTACAAGATTCTGTAGGTTTGTTCTTAAGTTGAATTTGTATGTAAGTCGGAACTGGTATATTTTAGAACTATAGCTCTAGACAAAATATTTTCTTTGTCCCTGTAACAATCTGATTTTCAAAGTTTTGTGCTTTCATGGAACAAGGATAATCAATAAAACGTCATCACTGAGATCTTACATTGGAGCCTGGGACCAAAGTAAAGCACCCAAAGACCTTCACTAGAGGTCACAGTGGGCAGTGAGGTCCGTCCTTAACTAGGGGTTGTCTGTAAATTATGTGTGCTTAAGTTGGGGACCGCCTGTACTTTATCACCAAAAGTTCATATATTGAATTCTTTATTCTCATTTTATCATAAGATGATAATAATCCACAATGAAAGAGGAAAATTATATCTTTAAATATTATACCGTAATTTTTATTTTTAGATTTCATGTTCAGCCTTGATGCCCCATATTCATTTTTACCAGATGCAATGATAACACAAAATACCCACAAGTCCTCCTTAGCCTTCTTCTCTCTGTAACACACAGGGAAAAAAAAAAAATTCTCAGAAATATATTTTAGTTTTCAATAAAAATGAGTTCAATAAAATTGAAAGTTGCCATCTGTGAGAACAGATGGGGATTAGCACAGGGATAGTCTGTCAGGATTGCTGACATATTAACAACCTAATCATGGCATACAAGGTCAGCGATAAGAGAGCTCAAATCTGGGAACATCAGAAATCCTTCTAGAGGTACTCAGCCCAGCACCAGCCGCTGACACGCTTCGTTAAAATATGCATGAGCTGCGCCACTGCAGCCGAAATGTTTCTACAAGGTTCTGCTTTGCAGGTACTGTGGTGTCACTGGTGTTTCAAGTCGCCGGCAGTAGATCAGATTTAGGGATATCCCTACATGAGCAGAAATGAATTAATCACCAGCTAAGTCATTTCTGACTGTGCCACCTGTGCTGACATACAGAGATGCTTACTGTTTGGCTACTCTGCAGTCAGCAGGGACAGCAGCCGAGAGCCTCTAGATTTATCATGTACTATACATGACCTTTCCAATTAATCATTCCTAAAATCACTCATGGTGGCTTTAAAATAGCTTTGCGTTTTTCCATATAAATTATTTTTATTCCCAGACTGTGAAGGTAAGTAGATTACTAGTAGTTAGTAACTTTTCTACAAACTTTACATTAATCTATAGTGCAAGTGAACAATAGATGTTGCATCAAAGCTAAGTTTTTCCTTCTTCATTTACTTTGGCTCTCATCGTCCTTCCTAATTTACATTTCACTCTGAAATCTGCTGATCTCCATCTTGCTAGGAAGGCAGACACAAGTTCACTGAGGTGTCAGATTACATTTAAGCTTTAAAGGAAATCTACCATTTGATTTGATGCATTATGAAGCAAACATACATTGAGAATGCAGTAGCTACACTGATGCAGAATCATATCTTGGTTAATCCCTGAGTGGTTTTGCTGAAAAAACAATTATAAAATTCAGGATAATGAGGCTATGTCGCTCCATTGCCTAGCTCAGCGCTTCTCCTGTTATACTGCTCAGGAGAATTATGTAATCACTGACAGGAAGAAGTAATCAATTGTTGCCCCATCCCTCAGCTGCTCTGTATGAGTCATCCAGCACAGGTTGATTAGTCCTGTCTGGAAAGATCAGGAAGCTCTGTTTAATGTGTTTATGTACTCCAAGAAACATGCAATAAAGCTTTCCCTAGGTCCTGAATGTCATACTTGTTTTTTCAGCAAAACCACTCAATTCAGGGATTAAACAGGATATGATTCTGCATCAGTGTATCAAACAGCATTCTCAAGGTATGTTTTCTTCATAATGAATCAACTCAAATGGTAGATTTGCTTTAAGGAGGAGTTAAAGGGATAGGGGGTCACAGCAGCTAGATCTATATCCACAAGAACAGAAAGGCCTGCAAATTAGAGATGGGGACTGCAGAGATATTACCTACCTGATGAAATGAACATTACAAATCACATAATGACCACTGTTACTCATGTATATATATAAGATGGTGAGAACAAAAAGGATAATGCCAGCTCACCTCCCCCTCCGGTGTCGAGTTCGGCACGGGCCACCCTTCTGCTGGGGCACAACAATGTCGAAGAAATGAGGAATTCACGGTCCAGCCAGGGTCCAAACACCAAGGATTTTATTTAATGCATATACAAAAATTCAGTGATCCACTCAGATAGACAGTAGTGCCTACGCGTTTCGGACAGTATCCCTGTCCTCAGCCATGACGAGTGGATCACTGAATTTTTGTATATGCATTAAATAAAATCCTTGGTGTTTGGACCCTGGCTGGACCGTGAATTCCTCATTTCTTCGACATATGTATAAGATACTGATTTCTCCTGAGTGCTTTAAAGAATTCTATAAAACGGTGTTAGTTAACAGTACAGCCGGTCACCCGACTTACAGACGACCCCTAGTTACAAACAGACCTCTGGATGTTGGTAATTTACTGTACTTTAGCCTTAGGCTACAATAAACAGCTATATAAACAGGTATCAAATGTATCTGCAATTAAGCTTTATTGTTAATCCTGGTTCTTATGACAACCCAACAATTTTTAAATCCATTTGACACAGAGACCAAACATTTTTTGACTGGGGTTACAATTATAAAATATACAGTTCCTTACATACTTACATATAAATTCAACTTAAGAACAAACATAGAGAACCTATCCTGTACGTAACCCGGGGACTGTCTGTACTGTTAGTCCTCTAATAAACTGCTCCACTTTTAAATTTGACCTCTCAGTTCTAACAATAAAAACATGACAGTGTGATAAAAATTACAAGTTGGCCCACTGAACCAGGAGTCTCAGAGACCAACCTTACCTCTCATAAAGCAAACATGACACGAGGAATATCATATTCAGCTGGTGATCGGCTTCAATAGTCTATGCTTTGCTGATTTTAAAAATGCCTTAGTCAGCATTCGGAATCATTTCAGTACTTTATAATTATTTATTTTACATTACCTGACTCCCTGCGATCAGTGTGTGGTGACTCCCAGGGGAGGGGCAGGTGCAGCCTTTGTGCCTCTGCCTCCTCCTGCATTCTTCCTCTCCTCCACACCATCTCCCTCCCCTGCCTGCTCAATGAAGTGGGGAGGGAGCTGCATGAGTGAGGAGGAGAAGAGACTTACACAGGCACACACAGGCTGCAGCTCCCTCCCACCCCTATCGCCTCCACCACATGCTGCTGGCAGGGAGCCAGGTAATATGAATAAAACTTATTTAAACTTCTGAAATAATTCAAAATGCTGACAAAGACGTTTTCAAAATCAGCATAGCACAGGCTATTGGAAACTGTCACCAGCTTTAAAAATGCATGGATTTTTCTGCAGGGAATTCTGTAGTCGCTAATCCTAAAATGGTCTCTGTTAAAAATAACTACAGATAAAAAAAAAAAAAATTCAAGTCACAATTTCGGGAAAGAGGGCAGAATTCCTGGTAGGATAAGGCACAAATTGGGGCATATACAGTATAGTCACAAGCAGAAAAGGGGCAGAGGTCAAGACGGGCAGCAGACAATTAAATCATAAATGGAACAAACGGGACTGGAGCCCTATAAAGCGGTAAAAAAAACACACCAAAGTAGTATTAGAAACATAGTCCTTGCATTGGTTTCCAATCATCAGTTCTCTGTCAGTCAGTGATAAAATGTACTGTGTAACCCACTGCGGTGAATGAATGCCTGTAGGCATCTAGCCATCATCCATCAGGCAGTAATAGTATACAACTGACATAGGTAGCCATCGGGGCACAAAATATATTATAGGAGAGGAAATCAATTTTTTTTAAAAAAACCTAGAAGTACTCACCTCCACTCCTCTTCACCTTGACCCCGGCGCTGTCCATTGCTAGTCTTGATATGCCGTGATCACCTAGAAAAGAAAGTTATAATTTGCAGCATGGAGCACGAGGAAACGATGTCTGGTGCTACGGGCTGCTAATCATGCACTCCCCCCCAATCTGCTTCTCCCATGCTGCCAACATGGGAAAGGGAGGTGACGTCACACGATAAGCATGAATTCATGCCCCTTGCATGACGTCACCTAATTCTCCCAGCATGGTGCGAGGATGGGCATAATTAGTAGCCTGGAGCGCTGGACATCTTGTCCGCGTTCCGTTGCTAATTATAACCTTCTTTTCTAGGTGACCGCAGGGTGAGGCCACTTCATACAGAGGTGGGGTTTGCTGCATATTGGAGCAAACACCCACCGCTAATAGCCGCTATCGGTGCTAGCACCTCTCACGGGTATTAACTCTGCCAATGCCGCCAGCGGCGTGTGGGCGCCACTATCTTTGCTCCAATTGTCGCTCCTGGGAACATCATTGTGGAGTGGCAATCGGTTGCCATGATAGCCTTGGGTATTCATCAGAATGGAGGCTGCATGGCATATGCAGTTTTGTTACAAAGAGCCAGTGGCTCATTGTAATGAATACTGTGTAAAATAAATTTCATATACTGCAATACGGTAGTATTGCAGTATATGATAGGAACGATCAGACCATCTAGAGTTAATGTAGTTAATAGAGCATCTAAAAAATAGAAAAAAATAATAAAAATGTAAAAGCTAAAAATTCAAATCACCCCCCTTTTTCTAGAACTGATAACCAGTAAAAATTACAAACACGTTAGGTATCACTGCATCTCAAAATACCAAATCTATCAAAATATAAAAATGGTTATTGGTGGCAGTGAACCTATTAACGGAAAATAGCGCCCAAATGTCTGAAATGCTACTTTTACACCATTTTACATCACATAAAAAAAGTAATAAAATAATAAAATGTAATAAAAAAGTGATCAAAAGGTCGCACAGTCCTCAAAATGGTAGCAATGAAAAAGCTCATTTTGCAAATAACACCTAACACAGCTCTGTATACCATAGAATGAAAAAGTTATTAGCGTCAGAAATGGCAAAAATAGTTTTTTTCATCCACATTCGTTTAATTTTTGAAAATGTGTTAAAACACAATTAAACCGATATCAATTTGGTATCATCGTGAAACAAACGTTTTCTAAAGAGAGGCTTTTAATCTGTTAGTGCTTGTTCAAATGGACTCCCATATATAGCATGCACTATAACTGCTATGTGCATACATTTAAGTTAAAGTAGCTGTACAAAAAAAGATTTGTTCGGCTCACCTCTTCCAGACGATTCACTCCAGCGCACGGAGCAGCAAACAACCCCACGGGCTTCGGGCAAACAAATCCAAACGAGAAAAAGGCAACCAGCGCTTCAGGAGATTTGAAATGTAAAATACTTCTTTAATTCAATCCAGATAAAAACTTACACATGGCATGGTACATAGGTGAGTGGACCAACAGGTTAAAAACCGACGCGTTTCGCTCTTTGTGAGCTTAGTCCTGGTTTAGCCAGGACGCGTTTCGCTCTTTGTGAGCTTAGTCCTGGCTAAACCAGGACTAAGCTCACAAAGAGCGAAACGCGTCGGTTTTAACCTGTTGGTCCACTCACCTATGTACCATGCCAATTGTAAGTTTTTTATCTGGATTGAATTAAAGAAGTATTTTACATTTCAAATCTCCTGAAGCGCTGGTTGCCTTTTTCTCGTTTGGATTTAAGTTAAAGTACAATTGTAAAGTATAACATTTTTTACCTAACTCTGCACTAAGCAAAAATAAGCAATTCTCTAATTTACTCTAATTATCTATCTGCAGGTGTTTACCCGCTAGCAGAGGTTTTACCTTGTCCCCCAGGCTAATCTCCATTTGCCACGCTTTCTGGTTGCCATGGAAAACCGTATAGTACAGCTAGAGACGACAGAAGGCTTTTTTAGATGGTCTTTAGGGCCGGTAGTGATGTCACAAGCATGTGACTCATCATATGCTTCAGGTCGGCCAAATACCAACACGCTGAAAGTACGTAGTTCAATGCAAAGGACCTGTAGTGATGTCACAAGCATGTGACTCATCACATGCTTCAGATCAGGCAATTACACACATGCTGTCCTCTTCTGGCTTCAGTGGGATGAGCTTATGTCGCAACCAGGGAGTGCCCACCCACATCAGAAGTAGCTGAATCTGAATCTAATTTTATATGTATTACATGTATCTCAGGCTAGGAAGAAGCCAGCAGCACGATACAGGTATCATTAGAATTGTTATCAAAGGCTCTGTCCAGTTTTGCTGCAGCTAATTTTTGTCAGTAACTTTACAGGTACCCTTCAAGCTGTGTGAATCATTTAGGCTCTGCACAATATTTCTGCATTTGTGTATGTGAATGTGTATTGCAATTGTTCTGTGTTATATAAAAGCATATGTGTGGAGTCTAGCTACCTGACCTGGACATATTGTCGGATTGATGGCCGAATCTGGTGAATTGACGCTCCTACCAACTAGACATTTTTTGAATAGAGACTGAAGACTGGTCCATCTTTTCTATAGCAATGGATTGTTGAAAAATGCATTGCACTTAGGGCTCATTCACACGGCCACTGTGGGGGCCTAGACCTGGTCGCAAATCACGGCCCCCACAGAGTTCTATTATTCCAGGTCACGGAAATGTGAGCACACGATGCATCACCACACCATAACCATTTTGGCGGCCACAAAGTATAGGACTAATCCTATACTTTGCCAGATATGCAGCGCAGCCGCTTGTCTGCTCACCCATCCCCCTAATTATATTACTTAATTTGTTCTTATGTTTGACCATTTTTCACCCATTTAGGTCTTTCCCCTTGAATTTACAGTAATCCACTGAACTGCACCTTCTACATGACACCTTTTATATCTTGTTTGTTGAAATATATTTCTTCCTGAGTTACATGACACATGATTTATAGCAAATAATACAAAAATCTATAGGAAACTCTTTACAGAGGTGCCCTGGTTTCAAGACATAAGAATCCCCTGTCTATATATTAATGGCCATGCTTTGCTGTGATAAATCTGTGTTTCACAGTCTTTGCCCTTATCTGGGCCCTAAGGAGACTATTGTAAATTTGTGTTCAGGTAGAACACATGAGTTTCATATATCTTCATAGATCTTCATGTGAATGAATCATTCGAGGTAGACATCTATCTTTCTGGGTGTGTACAGTACACATATACAAGGTTTGACTCTTTTCGGATGTAAGCATTGAAGGCCTATTCATATAGATTTTTATATTTTTATAAATTTGTGACAAATTTCACCTATAAATTGGATTAGGTCAAAATAAATAGACAATAAAATGTACACAAACGTGCACTTTATATGTCTACATCCATACAAAAAGACAGCAAATATTTGTTACTTTACCTGAAAATGGTGTATTTTTGATGTCCTGCATTGCAACTCATTCTATGCCCACTTGCCCCAAAGCAATAATCCTTTCACCCCCACTCCTAAAAATGTCTATAAATTTTCTCAAACACTTTTGTGGTCTGTATCAATGGTCAGTTTTATGATCTAGTTAGGGAATAAAAAATAATCTTTTTAGGGGAGGTCTAAATTAAATTAGTAGTCAGTCAGTAATTTCGGATGTTTTTGTGATCTGAATTTGTATTGTCATGGAGGCCAGAGATGGGGACAAAAGACTCTACAGCAAACTCTGCAGCTTTCGAGAGAAGTTGCCATGATGGCCTGTGCTGGATTGAGAAGAGAAAGTTTACAGTTGACCTGGATTTGTAGAACTTATTTTTATCCCAGACATGTCTGATAAGGTACAGAAACATTACCATTAATGGTGTCAGAAACAGGAGCACAATCCATTGACAAGGGGAGTGGTAACAGAAAAGGGATGTTCACAGCAGACATGGGGGTTAGCTTGCCTAGCCAGAGTAGTGTGTTGAAACCCCAAAATTTGGAGACAGAAAGTGTAGACTCTAGAAAACAATGTGAGTACAACGTGAATACAATCGCCTGTAATAAATCAGGCAGACTATTACTACTGCTAGCCTACATGTAGATGCTAGCCTAGCTATCATATGCAGGGCCGATTCTAGCCTATTTGCTGCCTGAGGTGAAACTTGAAAATGCTGCCCCCCCACGCACGCGTGTCCCCGGTGATGCTACGTTACACACTAGTAGTCAGTCATTACTCACAGATATTAGTGACCTCTAGTACAGGTGACCATCTACTCCATCCGGAAGGGTACTTCTTTACGCTTTCTCCCAGCCTTGGTTTTCCTCTGAATTCACAATTCACAACTACCATTTATACACAGCCTCAGCAACATCCCCTGTATACAGTCTCAGCTCCACCACCACCCGTATACAGTCTCAGCTCCCCCACCACCCGCATACAGTCTCAGCCCCCCCCCCCATATACACAGCCTCAGCCCCCTCCCCCCTGGTTCCCTGTATACCAGGGGTGTTGCTAGGGTTGTAAAAGATCCAGGGCACGGGCCCCAATGCATATGTAGCGCTCTTACAGTAATGCCCCTCCTGTACATAACCCCCTCAAATGTGGTTGTGCCAATAACAACTTTTCTGAGTGTATATGCAGCTACAGAAACACCAGAGAAATCCCTACGTGTTAAATCCAGTGACTGCAGGTGACTCTATTAGGTTCCTGCATCACCACATCTTATGTTCCTCGTTGTTCCTACATCTTAATTCCCTGACAGTGTTATCCTGCTGCTGTCCCTAACAATCTCCCCCAAATACTGTAAGTCTGTGTCCACACGTTTGTCTTGCATTTAAACAAAACCAGGTGCTTGTTACCCATTACATGTGTATTACTGGAAACGCAAATGAGATCAAACCGAGCCCTGTCCTAGTGCCACGTGTGAACGCACCACAATAAATGTGAACGCATCCCCCCAGTAAGTAATGTGTCCACACAGCCCCCCAGTAAGTAATGTCCCCCACACAGCCCCCCAGTAAGTAATGTCCTCAAACAGCCCCCCAATAAGTAATGTCCTCACACAGCCCCCCAGTAAGTAATGTGCCCACACAGCCTCCCAGTAAGTAACGTACCCACACAGCCCCCCATATTCTCCCCTTTCCCTAGCCCCTGTCATACCTCCCCCCTCTCCTCACTGATGCAGCTCTCTTTGTGTGTGCATTGCTTTCCCCGGCAGTTCATGTGACCATTGCATCATCAAAGGTCCTTCAGCCTCCCGGAGTCTTATACAGACAGTCCCCGGGTTACATACAAGATAGGGTCCGGAGGTCTGTTCTTAAGTTGAATTTGTATATAAGTCGAAACTGTATATTTTATAATTGAAGTTCTAGACAATTTTTTTTCTTTTGTCCCAGTGACAATTGGAGTTTCAAAATTTTTGCTGTAATTGGACCAAGGATTATCAATAAAGCTTCATTACAGACACCTTACAGCTGATTATTGCAGCCTGGGACTATAGTAAAGAATCCAGAGAGCTTCACCACAGATCACAGTGGGCAGAGGGGTCCGTCTATGGACTATGGGTTGTCTGTAAGTCGGGTGTCCTTAAGTAGGGGACCGCCTGTACTCCTGGAGGCTGCAGCTACTGCTGGGGAAAGCAGTGACTGCACATGGTCTTATCACAATCTGTGTCCTGAGGACACAGATCGTAATGAGAGAGGGGAGGATGCCCGGGCAGCTGGACAAATGTCCTGCTGACCCGGGTAGATCCAGCCCCTACTGTATACACTGCCTCAGCCACACAAAAAAAACCAAAACCCTTGTACTCACCACTCCCTCATCTTCCCCAGCCAGCAACCGTGATGTCTGTGAAGGGCCACAGGTCGGCACACGGTGACATCATCACGCCGACCTGTGTCCTGCAAAGCGGTGTGCACAGGCGCGATGTGCTGCACCGCTCTGCCTATAAATTAGTCCGTGCTACCAGTGGCAAAATGCGCTCTTTAATGGGGTCCACTATGGGGTGGGGACTTCACCTCGCCGCCTGAGGTGGGGACTTCACCTCGCCTCATGGCAGAAGCTGCCCTGATCATAGGGCAGCATCAAATAGGCAGATGTTACTTGACAATCACAGTTTAGTGTCTGTATAAGTCCCTGCTGGCGGTTCACAATTTACTTATAGTAGGAGATAACAATCACAGGCTGGTGTAGAAGATGAGAATTAGATATACACTGGGGAAAAAAGATATTTTAGTCAGCCAACAATTGTGAAAGTTTTCCCTCTTAAAAAGATATGGAAAGACCTGTAATGGACATGAAAGGCAGACATTTAAAGGGGTATTCCCATGAAGACAAGTTTCTTAAATGTACTCAGGATAGCAAAACAACACATTCTCTAATTCACTGTTATTAACAAAAATTCAGCTTTTCACAGATATAATTGCAACCTGTCTCTATAAGTCCTGCTGTACACAATTGTGGTTGCCCCTGGACCTGACCCTGGATCTTCTAAGTTTAGGGCAGACGTATTGCTCTTCTGCCTGACGCTGCATTGAGCTGCTCTTTGCCTCTAGCCCCTCCCCTTGCATTCCAGGATGAGCTCACACAGACACACACACTGATATCCTGCAGGCACGTGAGGAGAGTAAAGCTACAGGCAGATAATATCTTTATCCAGGGAAGAGGGAGGGAGGGAGGTTTATAGCTGAACTGTCTGTGTTGTGGCTGTGATAGTAGAGCTGAGAATGTCATGTGTAATATGCATCCCATGGATCTCATCATCTCTGATCTATCTCATCTCTCATTCTATGTGTCAAATACTAGTGTATGTTCAGAAGCGAAATGAAAGGGTATTTTAACCTGTACCCTGATAATCTAGGCACATTGTCAGCTTACAGAAGTAGAGGAATCCTGAAGTGTCTGCTTAGAGAGTCCCCGCCCACACTCTGGAATCTTACACTGACCATAGGAGCTAAAACAGAAATAAAACTGAGAAAAATGATAAAGTAAGGGGTTAAAAATTATCTTTATTAAATATCACTAGAGAATACAAATTTGAGAATTTTCTTTCATGGGCAAACCCCTTTAACTATGAGAGACAAAGTGGCACATTTGTTAATAGTGAGGAAAACTACAAACTCCACCATTTACCAATTTGTACCAATTGACAAATACGTATTTTTTAAAATCTGACAATTTGATTTTCTGGATTTGTTTTCACATCTTGTATCTCATAGTTAAGGTCTACCTATGATGTCATTTATAGGCCTCTCTCATATTTGTAAGTGGGAGAACTTGCACAATTGGTGACTGACTAAATACTTTTCCCCCCACTGTAGTTCAGTCTCAACCAATATACAATTGTTAACTCTGAACATATAAGAGTTGCCCATAACATAGATGTTAACAGAAGTTATGTTAGGCAATTTAGCCCCTTAGGTACCAATCAATTGTCATAACATGTAAAATGGATTCCAGTCACATTATTATTAGAAACTGCAGAAAAATAAAAATCCTTTTTCAGGTCTTTTTTTGACACTAATTCCCCTGTATACATCACAGACACATCTATAGTTACTCTGGAGCGATAATTCGATCTGTTGCTGTAGGACCATCATTATCTGGTCAGGTATAATAAAAAGTCATCTGGAATCTAATGTCACTTAATGGTAACGTTATTATTTAAGACTGAATAAAAGTTCTGTTTTAGTGTTAAATGGGTTGAAAAGGACTCTTTTTGAGCCCTTTGTTTTTGTTCACTACAGACATAATATGACTACACAGCAGTAGGTGAGGGCCTAACATTTGGGGAATAGTCAATAGTCTTTGCTCTACTGATGAAAAGAAGTTCAAGGTTTTCCCTGTTATTTGAAACACATCAAAGGAGGTTAGATGTATCCACTTGGTGGTCCTGCAGTAATGTATATATTTTACTGTATACAAGTTTCCTGCCTTTGATTCTCAATACGATAAGATATGATAGTACTTTATTGATCCCCTAGGGGGAATTGTTTTGTACCTACTTAGGCTTAATGGAAAACATACAAAATATCTCGGCACTCATATAAAGCCACCAGGTTCGGTTTGGATAAATTTCTTCCTCTTTATTCACATCTCCGGTACATCATTACAGCTAAAGCCTTTAAAAGATCGACGCGTTTCGACGCTCGTGCGTCATAGTCATGATCGAAGATGCAAACGCGCCGATCTTTTAAAGGCTTTAGCTGTAATGATGTTCCGGAGATGTGAATAAAGAGGAAGAAATGTATCCAAACCGAACCTGGTGGCTTTATATGAGTGCCAAAATATTTTGTATGTTTTCCTGTATCGGGACCTTACGGTGGTCTTCCCAAGGCTGATACCAGAAGACATTGGACCATCACACTGTGGGGTGAGCTGAACACGCACCTATTGGGGTGCTACATGTACATGTTTTACTTAGGCTTAATGTTACAGTTATATACATACACTACGAAAGGCACGTTCTTACATGTTGATAGTTCCTTGGTTGCAAACAGTTACAGGACAGTACAGGTTAACAAGACCACATTACATTACATAAGGTGAAACAATTACAGTACAAAATACAATAGTGACATTAACCAATAGACACAAGCTAGATAGACATGCATGGGGGGGGGGGACTACAGAAGGGATGTCGTGAGGGGCTAACGTGATTAGGGTGAAACAATGGTGTGCTTCTACTATTGTTTTGGCAGAAGAGACACTGCCCGTAGCTCCAATTTTGCCATGTGCTGGCGCTTAAAGGAAACCTACCACTTTATAATGGCAGTTATAACCCTCAAATACCTTTCACCAGCTCAGGCACTATTTGCAGAAACCACCGTATTTTAAACAGTTTTATTCTTTATATTTCAACCACGCTTTGGCGCACCATGATACGTGCTCAGCACACCATGCGCACCCCGGATTAGGAGGTGCCAGAGAGCCAGTGACTTCACCGAGCTCTCGGGCACACTTGTGCCCGCGAAGTTGCGCAGGCGCAAGTGTGCCCGAGAGCCCGGTGATGTCACCGGCTCTCCTGCACCTCCTAACCAGGTGTGCGCACAGTCGCGCGCATGGTGCACCGAGCACGTATTATGGTGCGCCGAAGCGTGGTTGAAATATAAAGAATAAAACTGTTTAAAAAGGAATACGGCGGTTTCTGCAAATAATGAAGACATGCTCCGGCATCAGCTCAACCTGAGCTGATGCAATGTATTTGAGGGTTATAACTGCCATTATAAAGTGGTAGGTTTCCTTTAAGCTGCCTGGTGCTGGCTATCACTGGAGCCGTGGTACAGTGTTCTTCCTGACTTGTGATAAGGCACTAGTTGTGATCATCTACATCTCGGGTGTTTTGAAGAAACCATAACTGGTGCTCTTGGCTGCCAGGTTCCAGTTCCGGCGGAACCAAGTCATGCAACATGGAGCATGGGGGTGACAGGATAAGCACCAAGCTGGTGCAGGGCACAGGGTGGGGTGAGGGGAGCCAGAGCAGGTGCACAGGCAGTTAGCTACATGGCGCCATTCTTGATTCTCAGTCTATTATTGCAGGGGGGGACCCATACAAATGTTTTTATCCTCAAAAAAGCTTGGGGTTGGTATAGTATTCTATAATTCCATTCCAGCTCTGGCATTTTGATTTGTTTACTGCTTTTCAAATCAACTTTAACCAGACTAAAAATGAATTTGCCCTCTGGATGTGTATTTTAAACTGTTGATCAATGTAAACTTGAATAAGTAGTATTTTTATTAAAGAAAAATGCTTTTTTCTTCTGTTTATTTAAACTTATATCGTGAAGTTATCACTGTTTTTAAATAATCTTCCCCTCCTACTCCTGATAGCAAAATGTAGAGAATATGTAAGGTTTTAACTCCTTACAGACCTGGATAATATTCAAGTGAAATATCAATCTACGGTCCCAATAAATATGCATCAGTTCAGAGCAAGTGGAGGGATAAAAGTGGGATGAGTAAGCAATGCTATGGCTTTTCTTCAACAATAGATGATGTGTTGGCATATGATGAGGGCCCCTGTCTGTGATCATTCAGTGTGCAGGCTACTTGCTGTAGAGATGGAGTAGAGGGGGAAATAATCTCAGTTTATTTTGATTATTTCAGGGATTGTATGCCAGAAAACTTGTGTCTAAGTTCTGATAAATCTCCCTCAATGATTCTATATGGTGATCATCATAATATAGAGAGTAATATTCAATTTAAAGGACATCTACCACCAGGGATGTGTGCCCCTCTGTCAGTATCTGCCATTCTTTTAGCGTATTATTCCCAGATTTTTACAAAAAAATGATTGTAGAATTATGCAAATGAGCCCGAATGGATCCGGGTTTAATAGGATTTAATAGAGCCTGGAGCCCCTAAAGCTTATTTGCATAATTTTTATGTTCTTAAAAAAACAAGGGCATAAGAAGCTTAAAGAAGAGCAGATCCTGCAAAAGGCAGCACACACTAGTATGTCAGCAAACAGTCCGATTGTGGAGCAGCACAGCAAGTATAATGGATCAAGTCCAATCGTGGGTGCACACCTCCAACAAACCCGATCCACCAGTTTGTAAGGTCAGATATAAAAAAAATTCAATGAGGCAGCACTCCAGTAAGTATAAAGGTGATCTTTATTCACACATGGCTAAATAAGGTACAACATTTCAGCTCATCCATAGAGCCATTATCAAGCATGGCTCTATGGATGAGCTGAAACGTTGCACCTTATTTTGCCATGGGTGAATAAAGATCACCTTTATACTTACTGGAGTGCTGCCTCATTGCATTTTTTTGGACACCAGTATGTCAGTGTGCTTGGTTTACAATCCTTTATCCTGGTGGTAGATGTCCTTTAAGTGTAAAACATGGATGAACATACACAGAAAATCTACAATGAGACGATGACTTTGTTTCAAATGGAAATGTGGACAGTGTGTAAAAGTAAAAGTAAAGTAGAAAAGCAAAATAGTATTTGAGAATAGATGTTGCAGAAAACCGCTGAGAGCAGAAAACCGCTACGGCTGCAGCTGCTTGGCTTGACACTAAGTAATGGTAAATCTCCTAGTTAATTGTCCCATATTCTTCAGCTTCATTCTAATTATCACTTAAACCTAATGACTCTCAGTACATGTAATTGTAACTAACCGCATGTGTAGCTACTAACGCTCCGGCGTACCTGATGGAATGTTGCTAACAATTTGATGTAACTGTTTTTAATTAAGAACACACACACATCTCTATGGACACAGCTGGGTTTCTCTTCCATAATTATGACTCTGATCTTTGCATAGAAGAAAAATTGAATTTGTAAGCATTTTATTTTCCAGCGCCTCGTTATTCCATTCCACAAACATAGATTTATAATTTAGTTGGTAATTGTCACTATCTATGTAATATCAGAACTCATCAAAAATGTATGCTGTGGAACTTTCAGTAAACTTTTTGTTAACCTACATTGCCTGGGCACACAATGCGTTTGCTAAATTATTCATATAAAGTTCACTGTACACATTTAAATTACCTTTTAGCATATTGTACAATTTGCAAACATTTTCACAAACTTCCACATGAAATAGACTTTGGCAGCTTTGTCACTTTCCCAGCAAATCAATGTCAAACTCTATTTAACTCTTGGCCTTTCTAAAGAATACAGGCATAGCAGAATTTGATAGTGATTCAGAAGCGGGATAAAACTAGAAACTGCTTTTTACACTGTGTTCGGATTTGTGATGTTGGGAGATTTTTGTGCAGTAAGTAGATATTACTCAAAAAAATGGCTGTCTCCAAAAGATTGAAATCCTTTTATGTAGTGTTTATGTCAAGAGCAGGTTTCTGATTTCTGCATAAGATGGTTTATTATGTATATTAGACATTGCTTCACAATTACTTCATACATATTGCAGAAACGTCTTCTATCTTAAGCATTTGGAAGCGCATATTGAGTGAAATATGAACCTCTCCTTAAAGGGAATGGCAATTCCCTATAAAAACCAAACAATATTTTATGCTTTAATGATTCCTAATTGCTACTATACCTCCCACCATTCCTTAAAAAACACTTTTATTTGTTATATCTCTGCCCAGAGATAAAGTCATGGGGGATATTTATCAGGACTGCTAGCGTATTTCTAGCACTTGGGATTATTTTCCCTCTTTACGCCACCTCCACCTCCACCTCCCCGGCCAGCAGGGAGAGGGCCAGTGCGTGGTGTTCCTGTCCCTGTGTGGGTGCACTCACTCCAGCAAGCAACTTCTCAAATTCGTTGAATTAAAACAATGCAGAGAGGGCCACTTGAAATATAAAGAGGCCGGAGTGGGCCTATCATACACTGATGCATATGCAGGTGTATGATAAACACCCCCCACCAAGGAGGCAAAGGGGCTCAACCATAAGGTCTCTCTCCGCCTCCTCATGATTATTCAGCTTCTTAGTAACAACAATTCTAGTAAGACAATTTCTTCAAAGATAAAGTTTTATTCTATTGTATTTGAATGTAATGTCCCTCAGAGCTCAAGTCACTGTTTTCTTACTTGTAGTCCCGCGCATGCTTGGTGTGCCTGTGATTTGGCACTGTCCATACCCTAGCTGTGCATGATGCATGTGCAGTGGGCAAGAAACAGAGCAAGATGACAATCATTTTTATTCTCAGTGGCCAGTGAATATTTCAGGGTATAGCACTTTGTTATTAGCTAAAGAAAGTTATTTGAAAAAGTATAAAAATAAATTAGTAACCAACAATTCCAAAAAAATATCTTCAACATTAAAATTTGGTTTAAATATGTTATTTTCTCAGTACATTTTCCTTTTACTACTTCGAAAACAAAATTAGCAAAATTCCCCAAATGGATTCTTTTCCAGAAACAATTGAGAGGTCAGGTGGAATATTTAAGGGTTTATGTAATTACAGAGATTATGGAAATTTATATAATTTCTTATCAGTCAAATAAATCTCTTGCACTTCATGATACCGACATACAGTGGCTACTTATTCAGACTCCTTTAATCCCTTCCCGACATGTGACATAATAGTACGTCACATGTCGGGTCCCGGTACATGGAGAGGGCTCGCGGGCCGAGCCCTCTCCATAGCCGGTAAGTCTTTGCTGCATATTGCAGCAATGGCTTACCGGTAAAACCAGCAAAGGTGCCGGCAGCGTCAAAAAGACGGCGGCGCGCAGGCGCCGCCATCTTTTCGTGGATCGTCGCTCCCCGTGACATCATCGGGGAGCGGCGATCCATCGCCATGGTAGCTTCGGGTCTCACGAAGACCCGAAGCTACTTCGGGTTAACCCATTCATTACAATGTGCTATCAGCACATTGTAATGTATGAGTAGTAAAATCCCCATATACTGCAATACTGTAGTATGGCAGTATATGATAGGATCGTACAGACACCCTAGGGTTAAAGTACCCTAGGGAGTCTGAAAAAAAGTAAAAATTAAAATTAAAAAAATTAAAATAAAAAAATTTGAATAAAAAACCTAAAAATTCAAATCACCCCCCTTTCCCTAGAACTGATATAAATAAACAGTAAAAATCATGAACACATTAGGTATCGCCCCGCGTCTGAAAATGCCCGATCTATCAAAATATGATAACGGTTTTTCACTGCATTTAACCCTGTAACGGAAAATCGCGCCCAAAGTCGAAAATGGCACTTTTTTGCCATTTAAAAAAAAATTTAAAATTCTATGAAAATTGATCAAAAGGTTGTACAGTCCTAAAAATGATAACATTGTAAATTTCATTAAAATCCGCAAAAAACGGCACCACCCACAGGTCCATACACCAAATTATGAAAAAGTTATTGGCGCCAGAAGATGGCAAAATCCCCCCCAAAAAAATTTGTACAGGAGGTTTTAATATTTTGAAATGTGTGAAAACATTATAAAACCTATACAAATTTGGTATCCCCGTAATCGTACCGACCCAAAGAATAAAGTAGACATGTCATTTGGGGTGCACAGTGAAATTTTTAAAAATCCAAGCCCACAAGAATACGGCAAAAATGCGTTTTTTTTTACCAATTTCACTGCATTTGGAATTTTTTTCCCGCTTCCTAGTACACGGCATGGAATATTAAATACCACCATTTTGAAGTGTAATTTGTTACGCAGAAAACAAGCCATCACACAGCTCTGTATATGGAAAAATAAAAAAGTTACAGATTTTTGAATGTGGGGAGTGAAAAATGAAAACGCAAAAACGAAAAAGGGCTGCGGCGGGAAGGGGTTAAATTTTGTACTCTTTTTTCATGCAACCACTTGGTAAGATCTAAAAGGTTATTTTTTTGCTTAATTAATGTACACTCTGCACCTCAATTTGAAAGACAAGTAGATATTATTGAGTAGATATAATTTATTAAACAAGAAAAACTTAAATATCACAAGGTCATACGTATTCAGACCCTTTGCTGTGACACTCATATTTAAAGGAACCCCACCACCATGGTTAATGTAGATCCGGTGTTAGGTGCATCTAGCGAATGTAATGACAGCCCTTTTTAGGGCTAATTCTTTAGTCTCCACAATCTTTTAGAAAGTTTAATCGCCTTGATTTGCAAATTTTATAAAGTGGCTACTGGGGTGTGGAGTAGCCTCTTTGATCCTCCTACCAGATATCTTCAGCAGATATCTAGACCGCGAAACCTTAGTTCTGAGCATGCGCAGAAAACATGCCAGAGACTGCACGATCTCAGCTCCAAAACCGGAGCAACTGTGCATGCACAGAACTCCGGCTTCACAGAAAGCTGCAATGAGTTGCACGCTGAGCAGCTCAGAGACAAAATTGGGGCAAGGCACAGATCTGGCCAAGGTTATAAAAGAATTTCTATAGGACTCAAGGTTCCTAAGAGTACAGTGGCCTCCATAGTCTTTAAATGCAAGAAGTTTAAAATGGCCAAAACTCGAACTCCTGGACCTGGCCATCGAGCCCAATTAAGCAATCATGGGAGAAAAGCCTTGGTGAGAACACCAAGATCATTGTTGCTGAGAGATACAGTCATTGTCAAATACAGGATCCTTTTTAAAGCGACTATAAATGTATAAAAATATGTTCCAATTTATCTATGGCACTCACTAATTTTTGAACACCGATGGCATTTCCTTATCATATACATCACCAACCGCACACCATTCATTCATATGCAATGCCAGCATCCCCATATTGTATTTAGCAAAGCAGCACCCCTAATTAGCTAATATGTAGCTTAGCAGCCCATCATTAAACAAAGTTGTGGAGCACCACCCCTCTCACTAATTTATATACAGTCAGAAGAGCCCAACTATTAATAATGAAGCATTGTGGTTTCCCTTATTAATATGTTGTCCATATTATATTATTCTCCTCTTATTAATGTATTTTCCAGAAGCATCCTCCCTTATGTACCAGCAGCAGACCCCCTTATTAAATACTGTCCAGCAGCAGCCCCTATTATTAATATATTGGACAGCAGTAGCATTCCTTATTAAATACTGTCCAGCAATAGCTCCTGGTCTGTCCCTGACTTAATCTTTATGGAAGTTTCACAGGTGTCAATTCTTTTCCATAAGAAACATGACTTCTCCCGGACATGAATTATTGTTGATTAATTTGCTGCCCAGTTGTCTTGCTATTCACACATCAGACTGTGCTCCTAAAGATACCATAGTCGCAGTATAGTGCCATAATTAATTTATTAATTTGCATCTAAAAGACACACATACAATTGATTATCTCTCTCTCTCCTGCTATGGTTTACTATGGTTAGGGTGTTGATTTTCCTCCTGTGTCAGCAAACTTGTATTTTAATACAAGTTTGATGACTTGCAAAAAGACAAGTAGTGTTTCATGAGGCAGCAACATTTATTTAATGCTTTATTAGTAAATACAAAGGACAAAACACATAACAACAATATAAAACCATTTATAAAGTACTGGCATACATGTGTGTTACTGTCTCATGCTACACTACTTGTATTTTACACTGTATAATAGTTTTTGTGGGTTGACGATTGCCCGTATCTAGAACTGTTCATCCCCCCCTCCTTTGGCTGTTTTTGTTTGCTGACTTGGCTACTTTCCTAAAGTTATAAAATAACAATTGTAATGAAAGAGTTGAGTCAGGGCTGCAGTATCAGATTGTTTAGTGACACATACAAAATTCTAAGGAGACCCGCTTCAGCATATTCTAATGGTGAACTAAGACTAAACCAGGCATTGCAGATCTTCTCTAAAGTCATATCCCAACTGGAAAACCTGTTATCAAAAGAAGTTGTCTTCAGACCATCAGGTCGGTCTCTGAACCAAAGTCATCAACTTTTATAGCCAATAAATTCTTTGTAGAGCAATACATTTCCTTCACAGGACATGAAAAAGTAGTATAACATGATGTCCATTAGGAAAGGGGTCATGACCAGACCTTCCTCTATAAAACTCATATGTTGTAAACATATAAATAGCATTAGTACAGATGGAATTGGTCCTTGAAATGGAGAATTTCTCCCAATGCCACTGAACATCCCAAGAAGCTGTACTTTGCCTTTGCTCCAACTTATGTACAGTAATGGAACATAGAATTATCTAAATGCATTATTCTATAAGCCACTATTGCACTTTTCAAGGATTCGGTCTATGTGCCAATAGCATCATTCTGAGACCATCATTTTATGGCTAACACTGGCCATGAGAAACTAGATGGAACTGGGAGAAATCCAGGTGTTCAGCCCTTCTGGCTCCATCGGACAGATTTTTGCTTGTACTTGGCATGGTTTTTTGCAGGGAGGATGTGATTTGACTCCAAGCAACATAGTAGGAACAGATGCAAAAACCACAAGATAATCTAGGAGAGAACAGATAATTAAACATGCACAGAAACTACAGAGATAGAAAGAGTTTCACTTACAGAGTGGATTTCCATAATGCAGAAGGATATTAAGAGAGGAAATAATATACAAAAGGAAATTTAGGAAACTTGTGGGAGTAAACTTTATAGTAGAGGAAAGTGTGGTTCAGATATCTGGCATATGATCTGGGCCTGACCTTCAGTGATTAGGTTTTGGAAAGCTTTTTGACCTCTTGTCCACTCTTCACTTCTCTATGACCTGAAGGATTTTTTATTGATAAAAATCAGAATCCTCAGAACAGGCCATGAAAATATCTTCTGTATATACTCGAGTATAAGCTGACCCAAGTATAAGCCGAGACCCTTAATTTTACCACAAAAACCTGGGAAAACCTATTGACTCGAGTATAAGCCGAGAGTGGGAAATGCATTGGTCACAGCCTCCCCGGTATATAGCCTGCTGGACCCTGCCCCATAGTATATAGCCAGCACCTGCCCCCCAGTATATAGCCTGCCAGCCCATATACCCCAGTATATAGCCAGCCCCCTGCCCCAGTATATAGCCAGCAGCGGGGGAAGCCAGAAAGATGAGTTTTGAGAAAAACTAGGCTTATACTCGAGTATATATGGTAATTTGGTAGAGGTTACTGGCACATCACAAAGTTGAAAGAAGATAGTTCTGTGCTTTGTGTAGTGGCTGGGGACTACAGTATCAGGCCACTTTAAAGTGAATATGCAACAAGACTTTTAAGACATTCAAGCCTTAACTCAACAAATAAAACCATCATTTGGGTCACTTTACAGGTTTTCCAGACACACCTTTATCACAGAAATATATCATAACATACAATTGCAAAATAATTTTTATGTAAATAGGCTTCTTTGTGCACTAGGAGTGGGGCTGCTGATTCTCATTCTCTTCTTTCTACACCTTATTTTTTTTAGGAAATATTAGCATTATTGGGTAGAAAGAAGAAAACAGGTGCACCAGCTTGAAGTGACATGCCTTATAAAGAGCCCTAAACAATGCTGGCTTCACTTGTGGGGAGACTTGGGAGTGCTCATTTTTGTTACTCAGGAAGTTATATTGAAGTGCACGTTGGGGTCACTCAACAGTGTCCAGTTATCTCTTACCAAGTCCTTCTTCCTATACATTGTTAGGTTATATATCTTGATAGTGCCTCCCACTTTGGTGAAATATGATTCAAAATTGGATAAGACTTATCTGCCATTTTTTTAGACATGGAATTACTATTGTGACTCACCAGCTTTAAAATCTTGAGTTCAATAGTACAGTCATTTTACACTTTAAATTATATGTATTGCAGATATCTGTGCTGGAAATGTTCTCTGGAATCTTTCATGTTGTGCCAATACTAAGCTGGTTAAGGGGTATTCTGGGAATTTGAATGTGTGATACAAAAACACATGATGCTATAAATAAATTAATTCAAGAAATCTCAATGTCAATATTTTACAAAACGGAGCTTAAATAATCTGCTTTTATGATTCACCAAATTTTATGGACTTTCTTAAGAAGGAAGAGTTATCTCCAAGATGGCTGTCATCTACAACTACAAGTCCCATAATCCCACAGTTCTCAGTTACAACTCCTGTCTCTCCTGCTCTGCTCCCAGTCATGCTGTAACAGTGAAGATCACATGACCCGTCCAGGTAGGTGTAGGACATGTGATGTGGACATGTGATCAGAGTCCATCTTCAGTCTCCTCCACAGGAACAATATTTATTAAAGGGCCAGTAGCATTATAATTCTTCATTGCAGAGTATGTCCACAACATCTTTCTGCTAAGGGAAGCCAAATTTTTAATAACAACTAATTACTTATTAGCTTATATTTTAATGACCCATTTGAACATGAATTATGATTATTCCTGGAATACCCTTTAAAGTATACATATTCTTATGAATTGTTAAGATGTTGTTAAGAATGTTGTACAATATCATGCGTACAAATAAACTACAAGTCAGGAAAGGAATAAGCAAATGTGATTTTTGGAAAAATCTCATTCTTATATTCCAGCTGTTCTTCCCTTCTGCGGCAGTCAACATAGTATGAGTAGATAATTTCAAATAAAGCATAACTCAAAATCATCTACTGTGATGTTTTCTCATTTTAATCTCATGCTATATAACATGTGACCTAAATAGATTCATAAGTGCTAGAAATACTGGGTAATAAATGTGCAAATAAGTATTTTCAAGATAAGAAAAAGAAAATTGTGCCCTGGTGCTACCTTTAATCAGTTACCCAAACAGCACTGATGATAAGAAATTATTCCAAAACAGGGCTGTGTACAGATGCATTTGTATTCCTTTTGGAGGCTACACAGCTCCGTACACCAAAGTATGAAAAAATGCATGAAAATATGTAGGGGACCTAGCACAACCTAAACTGTATACAATGTCTATCGGCACATATATAGCAATATATGAACTGGAAAGAAAAAAGAGGAATGTGCCGTATGACAATACAAGAGTAAACCTTTATTCAAATACAAAACAAATCTCCCGGCATAGGGATGATAGAAGACATAAAAACATTTAAAAATGTACCAAGTACATATCAAACCATATAGTTGGTACTGCCAGGTGAGGCAGTCCTACAAACCATTTCCTCCACCGACAAAAAGGAGGTATAATATCTTAGTAGGCACACAATACAAGCTGTAATATAGATAATACAGTAGTAGAAATATCACAATGGTCTTAAAAGCAATGTGCTATCCCTATTGTATCTAGAGGTAAGTCAGGTATATGTGAAGTGTCCATACATTACAAGTCAGTAAGACAGGTCAGGAGGCTGTGTGGGACAAAGTCCCATGCTGTCCACAGTCAGGGTGGTTCGGTCGGTGGATTGGAAAGGGAGGGCTCCCCACGCGTTCCGTCCCCAAATGGAGACTTCCTCAGGGGTTGAACCCCTGACTTACCTCTGGATACAATAGGGATAGCACATTGCTTTTAAGACCATTGAGATATTTCTACTACTCTATTATCTATATTAGAGCTTGTATTGTGTGCCTACTAAGATATTATTTGTTTGACCTATATACCATCAAGGGTGGTTCTTATACCTCCTTTTTGTCGGTGGAGGAAATGGTTTGTTGGACTGCCTCACCTGGCAGTACCAACTATATGGTTTGATATGTACTTGGTACATTTTTAAATGTTTTTATGTCTTCTATCATCCCTATGCCGGGAGATTTGTTTTGTTTTGTATTTGAATAAAGGTTTACTCTTGTATTGTCATACGGCACATTCCTCTTTTTTCTTCCCAGTTCATACAAAGTATGAAAAAGTAATTAGCGTCAGAAGATGGTAAAACAGCATTTTTTTAAAGGTTTTAATTTTTTTCAATGTATTAAATTAAATAAAATCTGTAAAAATGTGGTTTTTTTGTGATTGTACTGAACCAAAGCATAAAGTAGAGGTGTTATTTGGAGCGCACTATGAAAGTCATAAAAACCAAGCTCACAAGAACATGGTGCATATGCATTTTTTCACCAATTTCACTGCATTTCAAACTTTTTTCCCTCTTCCCAGTACATGGCATGGAATAATAAATACCATCACTGTGAAGTGCAATTTGCTATGCAGAAATAAGCCCTTAAACATCTATGTACACGGAAAAAATTTTTGAAGGTGGGGAGTGAAAAATGATTGATCTGGGCAATTACATTTAATGTAATTCATTTGCCATATATAAACATTTTTTCAATTGGATGTTATTTAAAAAAATGTTCCCATGTGAAGATAATTTCTCTTAAATGCAGTCATGTTGGCCCTTAGAAACGAGATGGCTTCCTTGGATACGACCACCTCACATTTTGGCAGCAGTGGCCAGACATGCGCTATTGAGTCCTGCCTGACCTCCTGGATTCAGCGATCATTACCACAGGACGGCTGTGCGACCTGCAGTAACTCCCGGACATTTCATATAAAAAAACCTTTTGTTTCTTTGTGCAATCCCTCCAGCAGAGGAGGTCGTATCCAAGGAGTAAGTCTTGTTTCTAAGGGACAATATGACTACATTTATGAGAAATTATCTTCACAGGTACATTTTTCTTAATAACATCTAATTAAAGAAATGTTTATATATGGAAGATTAATGAAACAGAATGTGAATGCCCAGACGAGAATACCCCTTTAAGGTGCTAATTATATTTTTTTTAATTAAGTCTTTATTTTGGGTGGATTAATTAGCATGACAGGTTCTCTTTAACTTTAAAATATTTTACTTTGTTATAGTGCTATGGTTTCACAATTTATAAACACCCTACACGTGACCCTACATTTTTACCTGTAAATAAATAATAAACCTGTGAGACAATATAATATAGGCATTTGTTATTTACTTTAGATCTTCCATATCCAAGTCTAGAAACAAAGAGTCGCTCAACTCCTAACAGTAAAAGTCTTGATGGGATCTCAACACTTCCAAATTCGACACGGAGATAGTACGTTCAATAAGAAAGGAAAACATCTCCCCGCAGTTTTTAGTTCTGGGCGTTATTCACACACTCCATGTGCTTCAGAGTAACCTCACTCACGCAGCGTTTCCTTCAGCATAGACCCATTAGAGGCTTAAAGCACAGCAGGTTAACACTGTGAACAGCGGCAATAGAATATAGTGCAGACCATAATTTTAAAAAGTGTTCTTTAATTGTATCTACTCACATTCCAGTACAAAATGTGTGCATGACAAAATTGCTCAACTGAAGAGCCACTCTACACCAAACACGTTGCCCGATCCAGGTTTCGCCTAGGACACCTTCTTCCGGGGAAAGCCTTCAAAGGCAAAACCTGGGTCTGGCAACTTGTTTGGCATAGAGTGGCTCTTTGGTAGCAATTTTATTATGCACATATTTTGTACTGGAATGTTAGTAGATACAATTAAAGAACACTTTTTAAAATTATAGTCTGCATAATGTTCTATTGCCGCTGTTCACAGTGTTCACCTGCTGTGCTTTAAACCTCTAATGGGTCAATGCTGGAGGAAACGCAGCGTGAGTGAGGTTACTCTGAAGCACAAGGACGGGGATACTGTGTGAATAACGCCCAGAAAGAAAAACTGTGAGGAGATGTTTTCCTTTCTTATTGAATGTACTATCTCTGTGTGCAAGTGGCGAGATCCCATCAAGACTTTTACTATTAAATAGGAGTTGAGCAACTCTTTGTTTCTAGACTTGGACGTATGTGCACAGGTTCAATTGGAAACTCACCTGTTATAAGGAATCAGCTCCTCCAGGACATTTCCCACTATTTAGGACAACATATGTGAGGACAAAACATATTTTATATTGCGAAAACCATATATAGATGTGGCAGAAGATTCATAATAAGATTTTAGGGGGGCACTATATGTGCATAGGTCTCTATACTAATTGCAAAGGCTCTGTAGGTGGAAGTACAAAACAAATCTCCAACAAGTGAGCCCGCTTTAGAAACTACACCCCTCAATGAATTTATCAGAAAATGCATTTAAAACTAGTATTTTAAACGCAAAGGTGCTTTTAAAAGTCAATGCATAACATATGGTGCAAAATGAAAATTGAAATTTTTTTTACAAAAATATTTTAGTGCCCAGAGTATCATATCCCAGCTCTATAGTTATTATGATGCGTTTCCCAATTTTAGAAACACCCTTCATGTGACGCAAATTTTTTGTCTATAAATAAAATGGGGCTCTGGTGTGAGAGACAATTATGTGCATATAAGGGCTAATTTGCAGTGGTGTAACTTGAATCTGTTGAGTGGTCAGCTACAAAAGTTGTGCCAGGCCCCCAATTACAATGTGCTGCTTATAGTACTAGACTTCTCATATTAGAAAGGTGCCCCATACACCTCTTGTACGACCCTGCTAATTTGGTTATTTACACTGCAACAATAAAGGTTGTGGCTCTGAGAAGAATTTAAAAAATAATCCATTTTCGAAAACTACCCCTGCCAGAGGTAAAATGTTACAGGACCTCACTGAAGACAGTCTGGGGTGCAAGGTCAGACTCAACGACTGCCATTCTTTTCATGTTTCTATAGAATAGCTGCCCCCTTTATAAAATGAAAAAAAAAAGTTTTCTTTTCATTTCTTACTTTATTCTTGTGGTGCTGAATCATATCCCGGTGATAACCAGAATGCCCTCATTGCCCTTACATTTGAGGTTTAGTTCTCCCAGAGGAAAAATGATTTTGTCTGAAAGAACAAAATGATCACAAAAGTCAACTTTGATGAAACAGACAACGGATTGTTGTACTGTCAATTTACTAACTCAAAACATTTCCAAAAAGTGACAGTTTTCATTTTAGTAGGAAAGTCGAATGAACAAAATGTAATTTTTTTTTATATAAAAGATCAAGGATAAATGTTGTTATATTTTGTTAGCGGTTTTTATAACAACAACTCTTTATTTAAAAAGAAATATAGCCGTTTTTTATACCACGTGTGCTGCAGATGAGAAAGCTTAAAGGGGTTGCACACTTTCAGCAAATTGAATGATATTTTTTGTGTAATGGAAAGAGGTGCAATCTTCCAACATTCTTTCTATTTTAAATCTTCATTGTTTTTTAGATGCTTTAATTGTTTACTTGTCAGAGGCGTGGACAAGAGTATAGGGCCCTTTTATCACAGAATATAACAATGCAATGACTTACAGGAGACATTTTTGTACTCATACACATGTTCTGTCTCTTTGGTCTGATAAGTGCCGCTCTGACTTCTACCAGCGGCATCTTGGATTTGTTAAAGAGAACCTGCAAATTGGATTTAGAACACTAAATCGCCCCCGGGTCCTTATGGGTTATTTATACTTATTGAGATGTAAGTACAATGAGGCCCATCAACAGGGCCCGGACAAGAGGTTGGCAGAGGTAGGTAATCGCCTAGGGCGCTACCTCTGTACTGAACTGGGGGGCGCAATTTTTATTTGAATTTAAAAAAAACTTAACTTGCTCAATGACACCCTCCTTCCTACAGGCCAGGCAGCTCTGCTTGTTTTATCACCAGGAGCGCTGGGGCAGTCACACAGGTTCTCAGTGCTCCGACGCAGATTTGGGAGTGTTATCTGCTTCTGTCCGTAGAGCCAAGGAGCAGCAGACTTGTGCTGAAGACAGCATGGGAGGGGGAAATGTTGTTTTGAGGCTTAGCAATAGTCCATGGATCTCATATCCAGTGCCAGTGGCATACTGCCCCTGCATGAGGCTGACATGGGGCATATATAGCAGGATATTCATGTAGGATCCACTGCTGCTAGTGCTGCTTTAATACTGTACAATTATCATTGCCACCTTAAGAGCCCCTCTTTCATTCTCTCTTCACAAGGAAGTCAACACAACGGAGATTGAAGAGGAGGATCACAGCGGAGTTAAGAAATATAGACAAAATGGCCCAAGCAGCTACGATTTTTTTCACCGAAAGCCATGCCCTGTTTTTTTTGTTAAAAAAATTAACATTTACTGTGCGGTGTTCAGCTTCCGGCAGCCAAGGAGGTCGGCAGCTCCCACCTTTCTCGCATTATACAGCGCTGTGGATAGGGACGGGTGGGCATGGTCGGCCACCTCGGCCGGGCAGGAGCTGAATGCAATGTGACACCAGGAGGTAAGTGAATGTTTATTTTTATAACCTGCCCCCTCCTGGCCACCAATGTTTTTTTTAGGCTCTCAGACAATCCCTTTAATGTCTCATGATCAATATTTTAAAGATCTGACACTATGCTTTTCGGTTTCATGTGTGGATCTGGAATTCTGCTTCTTCCCATGAACCCAATCATGGGCCTTCTCTGCTGGCCACTGATCCCATCTGGCTGCACCTTTGGATATGCCATTATACCACAATACTAATAAACATAACAGCTTAGCCTCCATTTCTACCACTCGAATTCTCCCTGTATATGCCTGCCTATACTTGAATATGCTCTATTTTTCCTCCAGTAAATTATTTGAATCAACTAAAAATAAAGTATTTCTATGGAGGCTGCATTACTGTAGCAACAGCTGCAGCGAGGCCTCAGGGTTCTTTATTATCAGAACTTGAGTTGTGATTATGTACCAAGCCTATGAGTCATTAATAAAACTAAAGAGGAGATATTCCTGCATTACTCCTTATTATTATGATTCAGCAGTCAAAGACCTTTTTCTGTATAATTCTGACTCTTCCATAATATGGGAGGACATCATTGGAAACCCATCAAAGTCCTGGATAATAGATTTGTGCTTATCTCTCACATGGCAGATTCCCTTTAAGTCTTTACTCCTGTGGAAAGGGGGGCCTATAATGACCTATGTACCAGTGATGATTTCAGATGGATGGTCCACTTTGAGAGGACATGGTAAAGTGTAGTGTAGTACTGTGAATGGAGGGGCTCAACAGTAGATGTCACTTCATGTCCTCTCTCTTCCTATTTCTCTCATTGGAAGACTGGGAGGAAACATTGTCCCTCCATCCTACACTGTCCCATCACTGGTCTACTACAACTAGTTATTTAACTATTGTATGTATAATTCTATGAAAATTAGTGTAACTGTAATTTGCCGGACTCTGACTTTTTAGTAAGTTGAAATTATCGTTGTTGTCCTAAACCAAAGGGAAGGACAATTATTTAGCCATAGTTCGCTAGAGGTGTCCTACACATCAGTTTTTTTCTCTCCTGGGTATTGAAGAATGACTCTTAGGCTGACACAAACGTATGAGGGACGTATGTACGGGCGCAAGCTTGAGGCCGTATGGCCATATGTCCCCCATAGACGGCAATGGCCGCGCAGAGCGATTTAGTGTCACACATGTGTGCCACCATACCGTTCTGTACACATGTCCTATCTTTCCCTGTGTGCACAGTGTACGCCGTGAATCTATGTAGATGGGAGGGGTCGCCCCTCCTCTTCTCCAGCGAGCCGGACGTTACAAATGGACCTCTGGATATTGGTAATTTACTGTACTTATAATCAGCTGTAAGAGTTATCAAATGTGTCTGCAATTAAGCTTTATTGTTAATCCTGGTTCTCATAACAATCCAAAATTTTTAAAATCCAATTATCACAGTGACTAAAATTTTAGTTGGGGTTACAATTATAAAATATACAGTTCCGAATTGCATATAAATTCAACAAACCTGCAGAACCTATCCTGTACGTAACACGGGGACTGACTGCACAATGACCTTGATATTTAGGAAATTGTGTATATATGCACACTTCTCATCAAAAATAGAACACACAATTCCCTAAATGTCAAGGTCCTTGTGGAGTCCTATGTGAATGTATCCTGCCATGTGTAATGTTTGTTGGAACAATCTTGCAGCTCTGGGACCTGCACCTATCTTTAAAATGGGGCTGGGCTGAATGGAGAGTTGGTTGTGCATGTGTGGCCACGTTATATTTAGAATTATGGAGCAATAAAAATAACTATGTTTATGTGCTTAGCTATGTCAGCGCTCCTACAAAATGAAAAAGAAAGTGGTAGAGCCCATGTAGCTAACCCTGCATTTGGGATGGCCATGGGAAGGGGTTCCTCCATTTTCATGGCCCCCATTTTTTACATAAGTGTGGGTCTCAAAGATGAGAGTCACATCTATCACATATTTATCCCAAATCCCTTGGATATACCATGTATAATTCTGAAGATGCTTTTGAACAAACTTCTCATAAAACTCCTTTATATCCCAATCCTGTACTAATTCACAATGTTGTCAATACCTCAACATTTTTTCCCTTCAAGTTTTACAAACTTTTAAAGTCAGCTTAGTCAGACAGTTGCAATAAATTATTATGCATTTTTTTCCCCATTTTATCTTTTTGTTAAAATCTAAATCCCCTGCAATGAGACTTCATTGAGTTTATATTGCAATTTGAAATGACTTCATCAATCTGAGGCAAAATAATCCTACGAGTAAAGGCTTACAGCGAGCATTTTATAGTACAATAAATTTACATTTAACAAAAGTCTTGAAATTATATCGCCTTCCCTGATGAAAAGTCGACTACGGACGAGTCATGAATGTGAGCAGCTTGGGGAGGAACAAGTTAACGTTCGCTCTTTTTCCACTTCTAATAATTGAAATGTTAAACACAGATGAAAAATATTGTAGTTTTTTTTTCCCTTTTAACCTGCAACCTATATATACATGTAAATGTCTAAAACTCCCCCAAAGCATTTTTTTGTTCCTGAGAATCATCAATCAGGGAAAAATGACCTTTTTGAAGAACAAAATCTCCGAGCTCATGTCTTCTAAAATATGAATGATGTTATGCTGGGATAGCAAGAAAAATGACAAGATTTATCATGCTGAGAAGTCGCTGGTTGATCTATAAGGCAACCTCACATTCTGTGTGGAATAACCAATTGCAGATGTAATTGTTTGTGCATTCTTGTAAAGGCCAACAAAATCAAGCATCTGTCATGACAATATAGGAAGCGCTACTCATTTAGTCTACTTAGTATTCCTTTCATCCTCAGAAAGGTCACTTATATTTTAAATGGCCATTTAACTGGCTGGGAGAACCAGGCATGCGCCTTGAGCGTGGCATCTATTTTACAAAGTGTAATTTGGCAATAAGAATGGATACATTGATTAAGTGGGGAAGTATATTATAGTAATGAGGAAGAAAATATGGGCTGCATCCATGCAGATAAACAACAAGGCACAGACTACTCAAACCAAGCAGTGAAATCATCCAAAAAGCAAAGGTGACATCATATATAGCTTTTAGTAGCAGAAGGACTATGGAAATGTAACAAGCAGCGGGCTGTGAATGCACTGTGCTATCTAACTGGTTTGACTTTGGGCCACACACTAAGGGTGTTATCCCTGGACTTCGCTGCGTAGAGATCTCAAGGCAGCTACCTCTTGTGGTGGTCCCAAAATAAATAGCACATGACCCAGCGGGCACAGGGACACTTGTACGTGGTACCAAGGGGTCAGGCAGAGCAGGTAGTCAAAGTCAGTCCGGAGTTGAGGCAGGTGGCATCCAATTGGTGACGGGAACAGGCAGAAGGTCGTGGATGGCAGCATAGGTTCAGAATTTAGGCCAGGGCCAGATACCAGGGAACATGGAGCAGAACAGTTGGACAACAAGCCGGGGTCATACACGAGGAGACAAGCAAACTAAGATACCATACAAGCCAGGAACCTTTGCTGGGCTATATGGCTGGAGGCACATGGTTATAAGCTGGGAGAGCCTAGCTAGGAAATGTCCTGCTGTTTTAAGGAGAGAGAGAGAGGTGCTGCCCGGTGCCCTAAGTGAGCTGATACATGGCGGGACACAGCAGATGAAGGTGAACGGGACCAGGGGCAGAAACTGTTGCCAGCAGCACAGAAAAGTTGTTGTATTCCAGGTCTGTAGTTCCTGCAAGTGCCCTGGGTGGTCTTTCAGCCTGAAGAGTTAAAGTTGCTTAGCCCTCCTCCCCCGAGCTATGAGCAAGAACATGAGTAAAGCAGGATTGTGGTTGGATATTATAGCAGAGGGCTTCATGCAATTCAATACAGAGAGCAAAAGGTTCCTCTAGCGTAAAGACATTGTAGAGCCCTTGTAGCATCTGTTAATCTAGATGAAAAGTACATTTCTCGTTGCTCTGCTACTCCTAAAAACGCTCACAAACCTGTAAAACCAACCTGTTTCCATTCCCTGTGAGCAGTATTTAGTGTAGCAGTAAGGCAGTAAGTCATGCCTGACATCCTTTACATCACTAACAGTTACAATTTAGTAATTAATGAGCAGTTAATTATCAGCTAGAAAGGTGTTAATGATCTACAGATGGACCTTGAAGTCTTCCTGTTAGCAGCAATGTACTTAGGCGTGGAGTAAAAATACATTTTAAGGGATGTTTTCTGTTTTTATGTTATTTTTGTGCTTGAATATTTGATTTATATAAGGAATGAGACATTCTGATTAATGACTCTAACAACAAAACATCATCAACCAACGAGAGGATCCAGATTCCCCACAGTGCACTTGCTGGAGAACAGTGGGAGATAGCTCGGCCTGCTGTGCTGTTTGTACCTGTCTGTGCTGCCTCTTCCTGATTTACTACTGATACAATGACTTACGCTTCATTTCCGCTCATTTTCCTGTCAGAATTGATTTTAGCTTTAGATGCTGTTTAGAAGTTTCTTGTCATCTCTGATCTTGATAAAATATGTGAACCATTAATTTAGTTGACACCAGTGATGGAGGAAGCCAAACTTGTATTGCCTTTAAACAGTGAAGTTCATGCACCCTTCATTAGATACAGGATTTGAACCTAATTTTTCCCTAAGCTAGTAAGAGGTCTGAAGTGAAATGGGTTTTCCGGGCTCTATGCATTTCTAAACAGCTGAACTACAATACCGGCAAAAACCACGGTCAGGTGTGGCATTGTTCATGTAAGAAAAGAGTTTTGTTTTTCAACTACTTTAAAGGGAACCTGTCAACACATTTTCACAAATCAAACTAGTCACAGGTTCCCATAGAGCCCTATTAACTAACTGACACCCTTATTTTAGCTAAAAAAGTGTTTATCTCATCTTTATAACCTTGCCTTATGTACAGCCATATCTAGAGAGTGTCAAGGGTTTAGGTCTCCTCAGGTTGAATCCTGCAACTTCTTCTCAGCATTCAGCAATAATGTCATGTGACCACTCTTGCCATCATCTCCATTAGCCTCCTAACATTAGAAAACCATGCCCCATGTATGCATCTGATCACATGATCACAGCAGCCTCCATTGACTTCTACTCTCCTCATCCTCCGTGCAGTTATGCTGTAATTTCATGTAATCAAATACATACATGGGGTACAGTTTGCTAATATTAGAAGGCTAAAGGACTGGAGATGATGTCATTCTGGTCACATGACATTATTGATGCATGGTGAGAAAAAGTTGCAGGATTCAGCCTGAGGAGGGCACACCCCCTCATCACCCCCTATATTTGGCTGTATGCAAGGCAAGGTTATAAATATAATTTATGGAGATCTGAGATAAAAACATTTTAGTTAAAAGAAGGGTAATAGTTAGTTAATAAGACTCTAAAGGGAATCTCTCACCACATTTTCACAAATACTAGTGACAGGTTCCCATAATGTAGAGCCACACAGGATGTTGCATATAATTTGTTAAAAATACTGATATTAATTAATTGTGTTATATATTTATTTTCATGTCCAAAATCATGTACCCTAACAATCTTCCCCCCCAAATCCAAGTAAAAATTATCTAAAAGATTGGTATAGTTTTTACTTCATTTTCTTTCAAGCAAGTTTACTATTTGCCTGGATCATTTTGTCTAGAAAGGGCAGTGTCTCCTAACCCCAATAGTATTAACCTGATTAGACAGTGGAACACTTTGTAACATAATAAAGAGAACCTCATTTGCTACACAATCTGTAAGAAAGGTCTGTTTCTAATATATTAAAGGGAATCTGGTGCCAAGTTTTACTTCTTCTGAATTTAAACTGACTGAAGGTTTATGGGAGTATTAACATGGCCCCCCACACAATCTTTTCTAAAGCTTCGTTGACACATGCAATTTATATTACAACAGCTGAGGAGAGGAGATTTACCTAATTACATTACTGTTAACATTTGCATTTACCAAATGCAGTGTTAATGCAATGTTAACACATGAGTAAACATTATCTGCGCACTCTCTTTTTTCAACAAAGTGTTAAAGGAAACCTACCATTTGCTTTTATGCATTGTGAACCAAACATACCTTGAGAATGCTGTAACTATACTGGTGCAGAAACATATCTTGTTTGATCCCTGAACCAAGTGGTTTTGCTGAAAAAACAATAAAAAAATTATAATTATGAGCCTCGTTGCTCCTGTGGCTGCCCTGGTGCTTCTCCTCTTACCCTAATTATGCACTGCTTCAGGGAATGATGTAATCACTGTGTTGTCCCTGACAGGCAGAAGTAATAAATCGCTGCACCATCCCCCAGCTGCTGTATATAAATCATCCAGCTCAGGTGGATTAGTTCTGTCTAGACAGTTCAGGAAGCTCGGTGTAATGTGTTTATAAACAGCAGCAAGCATGAAACCCAGCTTTCCCTGAATTTTATAATATTTTTTTTAGCAAAGCCACACAGTTCAGCGATTAAACAAGACCTGTTTCTGCATTAATGTAGCTACAGCATTCTCAAGGTATGTTTGATTCACAATACATAAAAACAAATGGTAGATTTCCTTTAACTGAATGTTAACATTATGTAAACACATGGGGGCAGATATATAAATGTGTTTGCGCCAGTTTTATTATCATGGTTCGCATATAAATAAGTGTCTTTGGTGCTATCACATGTATTTATTTCACATTGTGTCACACTCGCACTTTCTCTGACACTTCATAATCCAAAGGCCCTAAAGAAATCCGACACATCTCTGTCGCCATAACATCAAGTTATGCACGAAAAAAAATTATGTTTTCTATTGAGTTGTCATTTCTCTTGTAATCCTGTCTTTCTTGTCTGTAATCAGCTTAGGTGCCTAAAGCAAAGCCCCTACAGAATTAGCAAATATCTGGCTATTATGTGAAGTGGTGACACTTTTTTCAGAAAATAAGAAGGGTTAGTTATGTGATTATAGGCTAAAATTCAAGAAAACAGCACATTTTCTTAATGGCATCACCAAACTTTGCATATAACCTTCTAAGGAGCCCTTCAAGTACAGCATTGACACAAGCTCCAGGGAGGATACATTTCTAGGATGAGCTGTTGATATTTTCATGCAGAATCACACAGCAAATATCAGTGACATTATCTCCCAGACAGGTAATTGCAGGCAAACAAAATCAGATCTACAAGAATTTCACATTAAATCTATTTTCCTTTCCCCAAGATTCAAACCATCACCCTTCCCGATACATCTGTCTAGCGTCAGCAGTCTTATCCAAAGCTAAATTTACCCGTCTTCTTTCCAGCAACTTGTTATTCCATCTTGTCTCCACATTAGGAGTAAACAGCATGACTTCTCATTTCATAACTGGCGGCAATTCCCTGTAAGTGCCTGGGAGAATGGATCTTGTTTCTTAGCATATAAATGACTAAACCGTACCAGACTTGCCACTTCTAAGTATTTTATCAACAAAATTCAATGGGTCTTTTCATGACATGCCACTTAACCCACCAGGCTGCTGCTCGTAATATGTTTTCTCCAATAGCCAAGGACTAAGTCCCCTTTACAGAAGGTGAAGCTGACTGTGTGGCTGAACAAAGGGGATTACAAGTATCACATCTGAAGCATATGCCATCCCTTGCGATATATATGGTCTGGTAATACACATTTATATTAAACATAATAATATTAATAATATTTATGTCAAAATTCTTTGTAAGGGAAGACAATTTGACAAATATTAGGAATCTAGACTTGAGTGCGCACAGGATGGGGAGCACATGCAAGCTGAGGGACTAACGAACCATATCACAGGAACACAGATGAGAGAAGACGGGTCAAAGGGACGGATGAATGACAGCTTGATGGGACAGCCGGCATAATCAAGCGCTTTCCATGCTTTTCATCTGTCATTGTATCTAAACCTAAACACACAGGGCTGACATGGATGAGCAAACGGCATAAGCAGAGCTAACATTATGGAAAGTGCATGACATCTCGAACAATGTTAGAGTTACTTTACATTTCAGACGGGTCTAACAGAACCAGAATTCCATTAAAATATACCTTTTACCCCTGTAAAAACTCTTGTTATCTATGATCCTTTCATCACATATTACAAACATCCTAATGTCAATCTACAGTATAATTTGCAGTCCCAACTGTAGACTATGAATTTTGATCGTTAAAACGATATGTGGTGGAAACTTGTTAAGAGTTAGAGGCAGAGATTCTGAAAACTTAAAATCCTTTATAATTTTATTTTATTGTCAATTAAAAAATGCTAATTATTTTACAAAAAAAATGTAATTAAAAAATTAATATTTGGTGTTTAGCCTCATTTCTTAAAAAAAACCCATCAATTCATCTGTGTAAATTTAGCACAAAAGCAGTTTTTGAAGGGACTCAGTAAGGAGGTTGTTCCAGACATCTTGTAGAACTAATCACAGAGATTTTGTGGATGTAGATCTGCTCTGCTGTAATCCTAAATTCGGGGACATTTTCAGGTCTTGTACACCAGCTTTGCAGTTCCTTGAAAATATCACTATTCCTTGTGAACAACCAGGCATTGCATTCATTTTCCGGATTATGCTACCTTCCCGCCAAGTGGGGAAGACTGGCGGCAGTGTGTGCACTCACTACAGCCAATGACTGTTGAAGCCTGAATGGTCACTGGTAATAGCGCAATTACTGGAGCCTCCTGATTTATTTGGTGGCACCAGACGGGTGGGGTTTTATTATACATATGATAAATCTCTCCCAATGATGTTCAAACCAGGGGCTCAATGTAGGCCATATTATCATTTTTAGGACACAAACTGGCTATATGTTTGGGGTCATTGTCATGCTGCACAATACATATTTTAAGCATTTTTAAGATCTACTGTGTTATATTTTTGTTATTTTATATAACTAGATCAGTTAATATTACTATAATATTCTGTTCAACATGAACTATATTAGATTATCACAGAGACAGACACCATGGCACTGGAAGAGCATAGAAAACAAATCATAATGCTTTTTTTTTTAAAGAATTTCCTGATTGAAGAGATTTGATGTTAAAGATTTGATTGAAGAGATTGGATGGTAAAGTCAGTTGTCTTAAGCAAAGCAGTTTCTTGGAAATTTATTCAGCAGATCAAATATCAAAATGGGCCACAACTCTCCCTCGGAAGTAATTTAAAATAAAAGCATGCCCAAAATTAATTCTAACTAGTGATGATAGGACCTACGGAGATTCAGGTGTGGTGGATTTATCCAAGCCTGGACCAAAAGTTTGTGTTGCTTGCACGGATCACAGGAAATGGGCAAAGTCACCAGCGGCATGTAATTGCCATATGCATTACCTTTTAGCCTAGGATCTTGTCACTACCTGTGACGTCTCGAGGAGTAACAAGAGCCTCTGAAATATGGCCTTGCCCACCGCACGTAAGGGATAAGCCATTCAGCCAAATGCCAAACTTTAACACAAACCTCTTGCTGAAGTCTGTTTTTGTGTGCAGGGACCCAAACCTGCAATATATGGCATGGAACCAAATATTGACGTTTGGGTGCACTCATCACTAATTATAACTTTAACAGTTCCCTCTACTTGAACACTGTCAGAGGCACTGGCAGAGGACCAAAGGAAATGGCAGCACCCAAGATTCCAACAAAAAATAGTATACTTTTATTACGGCATCTCTAATGCAAAAAAAAAACTTTGCCAAAGAGAAATATTTTTTATACAATCAATACATACATTCATTTGGATAGGATACAGTGGAAAGGTTCACATGGAATATAAAATGACTCACTATCCAGCAAAATATATATTAAATACTTGCCCGCATTCTGCCTGATACTGCATGTGTCCGGAAATTATTCAGACCTGATCCGAATCTAAGGAGAGGGGAGAGGTCAGTTGACTGCTGATGTCACAGTGCCAGCCACTAAAGGGGCGGCCATCTTTAAAACTGAAAAGTGATCACTTGCGATATCGTAGCTTCTTGAGTTTCTGCCATGCTGGTGTTAAGATATATCCCCAAAAAGGGACTAAATAAATGCAGACACTAGTCCTAAGTTCACGGTAAGTATGAATCTCTGGACTACACACACCACTGCATTTATGGATGGATATATAATCCAAACCGATGCATGTCCGGTGTATGTAAAGCACACTATGCGCAGCTTTATTAAAAGAGGAGTGGGGTTGAGTAAAAGACCAAAGATGAAGTCACTATATATGAAACCAAAATGATATAATTCGTAACTTTATCAGGTATTCAGGCATGATTTAATAAGGTGATACATACATACAACAGCAACAGCAGTCTAGGTCCCAAATTTTTCCTCTCAACAACAATTCGCTAAACCCGTAATAGTTAGTTAAATGGTACCAATTTAGTCATCTGTCTGGGGTAACCGCTCTCAAAACACAACAAATTGTTTCTGTTGGTCTCTGTAAGAAATAGATCTGTGACCAATCCACCATTCTCAAATTATATTTTCACATTAAAAAGTAGAATTTAATTCTTAGATCATGTCACTGTAAACTTTACAGTCAAGTCAAAAGTATTCAAAAAATCTAAGAACCCAGTGAGTAGCTGCTTATCACTCATCCAAATTACAAACACATCATCTATGTATTGCCACCACCTCAAAACATGTATGAAGTGGTGGGATACATAGATGTGGTCCTCCTCCAGCGCACACATATACATGTTGGCATAGGTTAGGGCTATATTGGACCCCATTGTTGGAGTTGGACAAAGAAGCGGAGTTGGATAAAGATGACATCCAATAAAGATAACAAAAAAAAAATCTGGAAATCATTTGTATACACAGAAGTCGTAAGAAATCTCTCAACCACTGACATACCTCTGACATGGTCCATTGTATAAAGTCTGACTACATCAAACGAGTCAAGTCAAATATCCCTGTCATGTGGTAATGTTACTGATTGAAGTTTCAAAAGGAAATGTGATCTGTATAAAGGCATTAATCACTCAGCATCTTAAAATTGTATCCAAAAACACAGCAATGTTACTAAAGTTAGAATTGGATCCCAGTACAATCAGGTTTTCTCCAAAGATTTGTGTTTCTTAGGTAAGATGTACAATGCTGGTGTTCCTGGGTATTTAATCACTAAATATTTGGTCACATTAATGTCTACTGGATTATTCTGTACTACTCTATGCAATGAGATGCTTCAATCATCTCCCAATCTCAAACTTAGGGTTAGAGGATAAACATTTATAAATGGTAGTATTATTCAATTTCCAAAATGTAGGCTTGTCCATGATGCAGTAGCTCTACCCTTATCTGCCTGTTTGATTACAATACTGTCATAATGGGCAAGTCTCTCAAGTGGCTGATTTTTTTCACTTCTCATGTTAGGATGTCTAAGTCTAGGACTCTAGGAACGCAATTTTCCCTTCGGTCATCTATGTCCCATTTTACAGCTTTAATGGAAATTTTAATTGCATGGTCAATAAAGTTGGGTACAAATTTACTTTTCTAGTTCCTGAACAGTTAATTCTGAAGATCTGGTAATTGGTCTCTGAACCAGACTTAAAAAATGTTTGTAGTTCTAATTGTTACTGTCATGGCCGTTGGACAAAATGATTAACCCTTATTCAAAGTATTGACTTGTACCTTGGTTAAATCATGAGATGAGATGTTCACCAGCAAGTCCTTTTAGATGTCTTGTGACTGCGAGTTGCTGTGGTCATAGACTTTGGATCTGGTGCATTTTATATACAGTATATACAGTATATTATAGCTGTATACTGGGGACCAATACCACTTGTAGTAGAAAAAGTCCTGGTCTTGAGTTGTAATATATATTTATTTCTGATATTTTATCAACTCTGCTAGATTTTGGCCAATCATAGGAAAAAGTACAATAATTTGAGATTGGCCACTCTGTCACATGACACATTCTTACACCATTCTTTTGCATACTATAATTTATAAAAGATTTTTTTTGCTTCTTAAGTGAAAGGCTGTTATTATAATGAACTCCTAGGTATTGCTGCAACATCCTCTCAGCTCATAAGATACAATTATTGACTTTGATGGTAGATAATTTTGTAATTGGGTTGCTGTACTTTATTTTATAATGTGTTTGGGAGGTTGACATCTATTTGCTCATCTTTTCGTGTTTCTGTGAATTTGTAGATCTTTCATTATCTGGAACTCTGTGTACTATGTAGAATATCTGGTGCAGTCTTTTTGATCCTGTTCTTTCAAATATGTTTGACCTTTTCTTGAGCAGTGGAAAAAGTTATGAAATATCTGTTCTTGAATATTAATTGGTATATTTTGTTAGATTTCTTTGAACATAGTATATTATAAAGGTATTCAATAAGCATGTTACATCTAAGTGTTGGGGATGCATATAGAACAGAAACTTCTATGTACAGTAATGACATGAAGTGTTTGTGTTTTTTATAGGTTACATTTGTTCTTTGTTATTTTCAGTCTATCACCTAGCTAGCCCATTCTCTTCAATCAGCCAGCGACCTTAGATTATTCTCTTCCTTAATTGTAACCTCCCACTCACGTCTCCAGGACTTCTCCCGAGCATGCATCAATTCTCTGGAATGCCATTCTGTGTACACCTTTAAACCATTCTCCGGCAAACACCAAATACAAAGCTACAGGGTTCTCTGTGGTGACCTTGGACTCTGTATATAAGATGGCTGATGATGGCTGATTTAAGCAGCAACATTTTTATTTATTAAATTATTTTATACTGTTCCCTTATAAATACTGGATGGACCATTATACAAGCTCTTATATGTCTTGTGTTACCCCCTTCCTCCTTGAAGACTGTAAGTGCTTGCAAAAAGGGCTGTCACTCTTATTGTTCCATATGACTACGTTTTTGCTATGTAATGTCTTACTTTATTTGTATATGTTCCCAATGATTAGTAAAGTGATATGGAAAATGATGTTGCTATATAAATATTATTATTATATTATAAGGGCTAAGATCTATAAGTAAATTGAGTTCCTCCTCAAAAGTCACATGTCCTCTAGGACAGAGGCAGGCAACATAAGAAACATCACTGATAGAGCATTCATTTGATTTGCCCACAAGTCCTAGTAGGATGTTTTGGTGTCAGGACCGAGAGAATAGTGACGACCAGAGCTTTAGGAGGACATTACATTTTTGTCCTATTTGGGCACTGTACCATATTTTATTGTCTGCTCCTAGAGTCTGTATTATTTAAAAGCACAATGTTGTTATCCACGGCACAATAGTATCTTTAGATGCACAGTGTGGCAATGTGATGCATGAAGCCATCTGGGGTTGAATACGGCATGAATGGTCAAGAGAGGTAATCATGGAGTTCTGGACCCAACTGAGAAGACATCACCTTAAAGATGCTAGATGCCGCTTCTGCCCGTGTTGAATCAGTCCTATATTCACTATTATACTAACCTTCTAGTGTATGACAACTGTCAGGATCATATCACTTTGTTAATGCTACAATAGGCGACACGGGGGAGAAGAAATGTGGTATTAACTGCCGGTAGTAGTTAGTGAAGCCTAGGAATCTCTGTATAGGTCGTAGTCCTACTGGGTGAGGCCAGTGGAGAACCACAGACAACTTGGTGGGATCCATCTATAGACCCTTGTCAGAAATTATATACCAAAGGAACAGAAGACTCTTCTGATGGAACTGGTACTTCTCAAGTTTTGCATATAGGCGATTGGCCCTTAGATGCCTGAGAACTTGTCGTACATGAGTCTGATGGGATTCCAGGTCAGTAGAGAACACCAGAATATTGTCCAAGTAGACCATGATACAGGTATATAACAAGCCTCTGAAAATGTTGTTGACAAATTCGTGAAAGACAGCAGGCGCTTTGAGTCTAAAGGGCTTGACCAGATACTCGAAGCTCCCATCTTGAGTATTGAAGGCAGTCTTCCATTCATCCCATTCATGGATGTGGATGAGATAATATGCACCCTGAAGCTCCAACTTAGTGAAGACCTTAGCTTCACGGAGGCAAAGAGTTCCGTGATCAAGGGTAGTGGGTAGCGGTTCTTCATTAACTTTATTAAGCCCACGATAGTTTATGCAGGGGCATAAGAGAACCATCTTTCTTGACCACAAAAAAGAATCCAGCACCGGCAGGAGACAAAGACTTATGGATGAACCCTTTCTCCAGATTCTCCTTGATATAGGCTGACATAGCCGTTGCCTCGGGTATGGACACTGGGCATCTGGAATGTGACGAATATTGTTCTTTCAATGTGTTTTGCACTTAAATGGTCCTGTGTTCACTGTTTTTAATGTTTTAATTCTATTCTTCACTTTGCAGATGTGCGCTTATCTCCGAACCTATCGGAAGACACGCGCACACATCTGCAAAGTGAAGAATAGAATTAAAACATTAAAAACAGTGAACACAGGACAATTTAAGTGCAGAACACATTGAAAGAACACTATTCTTCACATTCCAGATGTTCGTGCACATCTCCTAACTTAGCAGGAGACAGGCGCAAACACCTGCAAAGTGAAGAATAGTGTTAGTTCAATGTGTTCTTACAAGTAAAACATCTGCAAACATGTAATATTTTTTTTTTACAATAAAAATACTTTTATTCAATTTATTTTATTAATTTACTTCTCGATCTCGAGCTGGCAAGATACTCGTCCGAGTAACGAGCCGGTCCGAGAATGCTAATACTCGACCGAGCAGTATACTCGGACGAGTATACTCGCTCATCTCTATTAGGCACCTTAGTGATTGGTACACTAAAAGGGGTGTGGCCTATGTGAAGGGGGCATATCATTGGCAAATTGTTGGTGTGGTCTACATTACAACACAAAATACGACAAAATCTGTTAGATTTTTAATACATCTTCCCCAATATGTAATCAAACTATGCACCAGCTCCAGCTCTTACATTGAACCCTCATTCCACTCCTCGAAACCATTGACTGGATAAATGGAAAACATGCCAATACTGAAAGTGTTAATTTTATATTTATTCTTTCTGTGATAAGTTGGGGTTGAAGGGTCTCATAATTGAGGGGTCTGGTCAGAAAAATCAGATAATTTCAAGACTCTAAATTATTCGATGATGCATTTCATCCTAATAAGACTTTATTACAGATCCCTTAAAGCAGTTTTGCAGGAGACCCATTTTTAGCACTCCCCCAGTCCCCACATTACATTAATACATGGCATGTTTCTTTGTTTATTATTGCATGTGGCTTTTTGTTGCATGTCGTACAATATCTCATTTACTTGGTCCTAAATTTCTTTATTCTACTGTGTAAAGAATCGAACATTACAAGGCTGACCCATCGCTATTTCAAAGTGTACAGCCAAGCATGTAAAAACAAGACATGGAGTTTAATGTCAAATATTTCCTCCAGTCCTCGCTACATGTAAGTCTAGGGCCAATGATATAAATCAGCCCCATATCCTTGATAACAATTGATTATATTGACATGCCTATATTATTGAGAAATAGAAACAATTAGTCTTTTATCAAATAAAGATAAACATCCAAATTACAAATGGTTTTGGTCCACTCGCGCTGTCCTTCTGTTCAGCAGTAATAGCCATACCCCCTGGCAGTAAGTTTATAGTGTAAGTGCTGGGGTCTATTTAAATAACCAATCTCCTGAAAAGATTGCCTCAGGGCTGTAAGTGTAATCGGTTCACTGATGAGAAATACGGAGCAGAGATATATTACCTCTTTTACAGACACCATAGACATTTTGCTGAAGAGAGAGATGTGCCCAGCAGGACTCTAATGGCTACATGTTTATGTTGTTAGTTTTTATCTATCACAATAAACCACTGAAAAAAAAACCTGCTGTAGACAATTTCTGTAGGAACAGCTTATGCGCTCCTTTTACGGGTGACTATTTATTTAGACATTTGGCGGATATTAGGCTTTCTGTCATTGATACTAATGAAAGGCATTGCATCATTTTTGATGAGCTGTACTAAAAATGGAGAGATTATATGTCACGTTTCACATCTGCACATGACAGCTGTCAAGAATTACTAACTTTTTAGCAATTGCAAACATTTCTGCACATGCATACACTGTGTTTACAGGGATATCTATGGATACGTCCAAATGTAAAGCCAAAATATTCAGACTCCCTGGATTTTCTTAGCGTGTAAGTCTCTGTTCATATAACATTACATTTATCACACATATACTTGGAAGCACTGACTAATATCAGTATGACTCTTTTGGGAGGCTCCAGTGTATGCCACTGTATAAGTATTTGGTTACTCAAGGTACCCATAGATTACAATGCAAAAAAGTACAAAGTTCATGTACATTAATGTAGGGCTTAATGTAATAAAAAAGGCACAAGTTTAAGGCAAAAAGTGAAAAAATGTATGTTGCATGTACTGTATTTCCTCAAATTATGCTGTTATTGAACAGAACAAAAAAGATATGATATCCATATACATATCCACATGCTGAGAGCTGTTGTCACGGGTGCTCCTGTGACCCATGTTTTGAGTCGCAGGCGCACCCGTGTGCCTCTATGTGCCCCCTTTCGCCTGCAGTCTCACTCACCTAGTCACAGCGATGGTCTCCTTGCTTCGGGGCGTGGGTCCGCACCTCCGAGGGCTCCTGTGCACTGGCCACCTGAAATTTAAAGGGCCAGCGCACCGCTAATTGGTGCTGATCACCTGACAACCTATCAATGCTCAACCTCTTCCTGTGATCCCTGCTGGATCTTTGTGCTTCTATGCCTAAGAGAAAGCGGTAGTCCAAGCCCTTTGCAATTATCCTGATTTCCTGTTGTGACCTCGATTCTGTTTCTGACTCCGATCCCGTGCTGCCTGTCCCGACCTACCTCTACTTTCCCAACTCTGATTCTGTGCTGCATCTCTCGACCTTCTGCCTGTCCCCAACCCCAGTTTGCCTTTCAATTCTGTACTACACCTTGGCCGCCAGCAAAGCTGCACCTGTGGAACGACCTGATGGTACCACGCCGCAACATTTCCAACCTGCTTTGTGGCGGGCTCTGGTGAAAACCAGGTACCAGGTGTCAGCTTACGTCATTGTCCGTGGTGGTCCATTGGGAACACTACCCCTGGTTCCTGACAGTAACATCCGGCCATGGATCCCGCCAAGGCTCCGCTATCGGGCCTGGCTGATCTGGCCTGGCTTCTTCTACTGAACCCTCCCTGCTGAAATATATTCAAGGGGACTCATCTGTCAGTGACTATGCGGTTCAGTTCTGTACCCTAGCTTCTGAGCTAGCCTTGAATGAAGCCGCCGTGGTCGCAACCTTTAAAAAGGGTCTTTATGGACAAATTAAGAATGCACTGTCTGCACATGACATCCCATCTACTCTGAGTGATCTCATCTCTCTGGTCACTCAGATTGACATCCGGTTTACTGAGTGCTTTGATGAGCAGTGTGTTGAACAAGTGCAACTCAATATCCGCCGTCTGCCCTGCCTGGCTCCTGTCCTCCAAAGTCCACCTCTGCCGCCCTCCGGGTCTGCTGCTGAGGAACCTATTCTGGTTTCGCAGGAAATTTCATGGATGCTGCCCTGGTCTCCCAGTATAACCTTCCTGTGGCCAGGAAGGCCACTATTTTCATGTTATTATTTTAGGTACTTTCACAAGCCACTGGTTATTACCACCAGTTTTTAGCCCTCTAGCCTTTACTACTCCCATTTTACAGCCATTTATTGGTGTTATTAGTCCCTATTGATTTTAATGGGTTTTGCTTTCAGGGTTTAAAGAAAATCTACCATTTGATTTGATGCATTATGAACCAAACATACGTTGAGAATATTGTAACTACACTGATGCAGAATCTTATCTTGTTAAATCCCTGAGCTGAGTGGTTATTATGATAAAACGATTATAAAATTCAAGATAATGGGGCCAATTTACTTACCCGGTCCTGTCGCGATCCCTTATTCGGACAGTCCAACGAAGATGAAGTCCGACGCGATTCACGAAGCTCGTGCGCCCGAGTTCCTGCATCCATCGCTTCCCTGACGAGGTCTGCCGTAGTTCACTTTCTTCTTCCTGGTGCGACACAATTCAAAATATTAAATCCCACGCGTAGTCCGAACCTGTAGGGTTGTCCGACTAAATGCCCCCCCCCACTCGATTTGTGTCACATGCCAGACGGCACCGATGTGCCAAAATCCAATTGCGTGCATGTGTCGCTTCCCTGTTCAGGTCCGACAGAGTTCACCAACTTTTAAGTGGTGCATGTAAGTGCTTGGGCTTGTGACACAATTTGAACATTAAATCCCGCGCTCAGTCCTAATCAGTCGGATGGAAGGCGGCGGAGCTGCACCACAAAATGATCGTGTGTGCCAAAATCCCAGTGCAGACACCTGTTAAATACCTGCAATCCAAATGCCTGCAATGCAATCCCTGAAAACAGTCTGACGAGAGTACACTGAGCATCCTTGTCAGTACAATTGGGGATCTTAAACCAATAGAAAGTAAGCCTCCATACAAAAGTGACACTAGGTGACTCTAACAGTGCTAGAATTGCATCAACCATTGTATACGATGGGGGGGGGGATTTATCAGAAAATGGTGCATCATGTACCAGTGTACACTATAAACCCTGCCCCACTTGATATATAAGGAGGCTCAGTTTTCCCGATGTATCCAGCAGATTGTGCTATAACCTACACCTGAACAGGGCAGCCCACTTTACACAGTTTGCAAGGATTTCAGATTTTAGGGTGTACAAGCCCTGAAAAATGTCTCCCAGCCAGAATCTTTTTATGCCACTATCATGTGCATAATATTGCATATTAATTTGACCCCCCACTTCATTTATAATGTCAAAGTATAAGAAACGCTGTTGGGTTGCGCTTACCTCTTAGATACAATTATATTCTGTTTATGTGGAATCTAATTCTTAAGCAGAAGCTTGACCTCATATCTCTTTAAAAATATAAAGTTTTTCATATAAATTACTATTACTTTACTTCAATAACTTTTTCAATTTATACCTTCATAGGTATCTCTTTTCTACTCTGGTCCATCAGTCATTTCTGAATTTCCTTGCAGGGTTATCACTTTTTAATAAAAACTTAATTACTCTGGCATACACTGCGAATTCAGCTGGAGTTATATTATAACAAACTTTGTGCAATATTCTCTTTGAGTTATGAGTTTTCAAAAAATAAGATGTCATTTGTTACTTTAGACATCTAGACATTATAATACTGTAAAGTTTAAACAAAGATAACATCCTATCAAATAATTGGAGAGCAGGGGGCATTCTGCTTAGTATTGGCTTTATAATTATGAAAATGAAAATTAATTTCTAGTAATAATAATGAAGAGTAACCAAACATTGTAATCTTTTTAAGAATTGTAATTATATATTGTGACTGTAAGTTTAATACTAATTAATATTGTAAATATTCTATTATGATTCTTAAAGTGTTTTCAAGGTTAAAAAAGTTGATAACCTATCTAAGAAACTCAAGAAACAGTTACATAGGGATAGTTCGGAACAACAGTGTTCTATCTAGGGTTGCACCGATACCAGGATTTGAATTCGATACCGATACCTAGTATAGTATCACAATATTCAATACGGAAACTATACTAAAAAAAAAGGAATTTTTCGGGAATGCCGAATGGCTGCTGGATTTATTGTATATATTCGAGTATAAGCCAAGTTTTTCATCACAAAAAATGTGCTGAAAAACCTCAGCTTATACTCGAGTCAAGAAAAACAAACAAATAGTGCATGCACCTTCCAACACCTCCCTTCCCCCGGCATTGGCACACACTATGATGTTAGAGAGCAGCTGACATCATGGTGCCTGCGATGGACAGCACAGGGACATGGGGCCGATGCCAGAGCATCGCTGTCTAGAAGAGGACCTTCCGGGGAAGGGGGGGGAAGGGTTGTCGGAAGGTGAGTACACTGTTTGTTTTTTTCCTAAAGGCATTATATTGGGGGGAAGGGGCTGCAGGCTATACACTAGGGGGCTGGCAGGCTGTACACTACAGGGGGCTGGCAGGCTGTACACTACAGGGGGCTGGCAGGCTATACACTACAGGGGGCTGGCAGGCTATATACTAGGGAAGGCTGTGACCAATGCATTTCCCACCCTCGGCTTATACTCAAGTCAATAGGTTTTTCAAGTTTTGTGTTAAAATTAGGGATCCTGGCTTATACTCGGGTCGGCTTATACCCGAGTATATACGGTACTCCATCAATAATACCAGAGCCAGCTGGATTCTGATGCATTAAATGCTTTGAGATTTTTGCACTGTAAAATTGATTTCCATGCTGGCATCCTCATGAATAAGTGATATGTCACTTATTTGCAAAATCAATCAATCATCAATCTGCAGCAATACGCCCATTTTTTTGTATATATCGGATTGTTATATATCCCACACAAGGACTTTTGCACAATCCAACCTTTTGAAGACCAGATGAAGCACAGATAGCACAAAATGGCTGTTGCCTCGTTTTAGCAACCCTGCACGTCCTCCCTACCCCATTCATGCAGTACTCCTGTTTTGTATGTATTTTTTCTATGCAGTAAAGAAGTCTTAAGAAGAATTGGAAGACCGGTGAGTGCCATCCTTTTTCTTGTTGGAATGTTCTAACTTTATCTACCCTTTTAGGAGATACTTTATAAGAAGCAGAGTACACAAGGACTTCATGCATTAGTTTCCGCTTCCTATATACTGACTCTTTGCATAGCCTAAGGATTTACCATATAGGATATAGGAAGTGCTGCTATCTTCTCTATGAACATTTGTTTAGATTTCATAAAATGGTGGTAAATTACTGGAACTTTCAATTTTGAAAAACGTTAAACCAGAAAAGTCAACACTAAAGTTCATCTACTATTAGAAAGAACTTCATTCCTTTGAGAGTTATTTAATAGAACTTAAACAGCCAGAGGTATCTGCTTCATACAAGCAAAATAAAAATGTTCACAAATTTAAAAAGCAAATGATTAATTTATGATTTTTTGTTGAAAACTTTCTGTCCTTAAATTGCCACGCTGGGGTGAAGTTTGTGTTGCACATTTCCCAGTTAATAATGATAAATTGTGAAAGACATTAAATGAGGGTAACAAGAAAAAACACCTTTACGTTTAATCGCCCTCCTTAAAGTCCCAGAGCTTAGATATTTTATGCTGTTACAAAATCCAAACTGGCCGCCGGCTTTATTCTGTTGTACAAACTAATCAATTGTTCATAATGCACTGTAGGTCTGTCTCAGCATTCTACTGAGTTGAGTTTTTAGGTACATGGGAAACTTGTACAAACTCCTTCAGGAATCCAGCAGATTGTACATAAACTTAACTTCAATATGTTGAATAATATCTCAGACATATATGATACTAAAATGAGCCACTGGATGAGCTTTTACCCATACATGTTTCTTTAATTTAAATACAAAACCTTTCTCATGCCTAAAAGTTGACCTTTTGATGGTTTTTATAACTTCTATAATCTTCTTTTTACGCACCTCAGTCGAATTGTTTTGAAAAATATCATGTGAATAACTCTTAAATTATTTGTATTTAGCTGAATTATTTTTTTTTATTTCGGTCCTTGTATTAGTGTGAAGACAAGGAAGAAGTTCATGCCCTAAGTTTGACCAGAACCTCTGTCCCTGCCTACTTGCCAGCCGTAGTGCTAAATCACAGGTAGAGTTTGTACAACAGTCCCTATTCTGGGTATGTGCACAGAACAGATGACAAGCAAACAGAGAGACAAAAAGGCAGACTTAAGCATAGTCATTCAAATTGGGTCAAAACCAATATGGCAGCGAAGTACAGAATCACAAGGCAGGAGTGAATATATATGGAGTTCCTGTTTGTCACCCCGGCCACTAATACAACATCTGAAGCACATAGCCTCCTCCAAGATATAACAAAGCCCTCTGAAGAGTAAAACCTGGGTTTAAACTGGCCAAAAAGGTATTACGGAGCTGCAAGTAGTGGCATCTATATTATTAATTTCTAGACATGTAGCTAAAAAGTCCCGTTTCACTATTGTGTATATTTGAGCTGGTGAATATGGACTACAAATTGCTTCCTTTGTAGTCTGATTCACCACCACACAGACTATTTTTCTTTTTGATCCAGCAGCCCTATCTCTCTCAAATGTTTTATGGTAGATTGAAAAGAACCAGTTGAAAAAAAATAAAGAATAGAGAATAAAATAGGACCAAGGAGATTTGCCAGCTGGGCACAATGAAAGAAATAATAATCCTAGACAACAGGACCTAGATGGAGAGTGAAGGGTACAGAGCAATCTTAAAACAACCTTTGTTGCACCGGGAGTGATTGGTGTGGTGATTCTCTGTCCCCAATATTCATATAATTTGCATGACACAGTTTATGAAGTAGCTGTGCCTCTATGTGCTATATGACCAGTGTAGACCAACTTTCTTAATGCTTGGTGTATCTGTATATACTGTAATGCGCATGATGAGCATATCTATATTTCTCTTGCTCAATGTAGACACATCTACGTTTGCCGAACCATCATTTTTGTTACTTGAAAAAGCACTACTGCCAAATATCTTTCCATCCCTGCATCTCTCAACTCATACTCATATCCCTTTAGTGCAGCTTCTTCTCAGCTCCTGATCAAACATCATCTTTGTATTTATGTCTTTTCCACTGTTCCTAAATCCCTCAATGCATCAGCACAGAATCACATGGTCATCTGAAGATTATACCATGGTGCAGATTTAAATATTTTTTTTGTGTGTGTTTGGTGACTTTTTTGTCTCATTTCTCTGTTTGTGTCATATTTGGTCCATTACAGTAGAAGCGTAAATAACCAAAAATCAACAATCATGTTGATAAATGTGAGAAATCAACTTTTTCTTTTTTTGGTTTTAATATAGGTAATAAAAAACCCTGACTGTGTATTAGGCTATCTGCAGATGTTGGGTCCAGTACATGCAGTTTTTTATTTGTGGTTTTTCTTGCAGATGGGTTTTTTCCTCTTTTTTCCCATCCCTCTTAGCTGCTTGATTAAGATTTTGTATAGGAGATTTTCACTCTCCTATAAACTTAAAGTAGCAATCTTTTTCCAAATCAAATTCACTTTAATGCCTTGGATTTTCCACACCAAAATCTGTGTGTAAAATTAAGAGCAGTGCATATAGCCTTATAGTTTTCTGATGAATTTATTAGTTGTCAAAATTAAAAAGACCGTTGTTTTGAAATTAAAAAAATGTTTCATTTTGTAACTTCATTTTTATTTTTTTATATAAACAAATATTTTTATATAAATTTTGTCAAAAGCATACAGTTGTACTTTATGATTTTTAATAATTGTTTTAAAAAAATTGTTGCTTTTAAACAACAAAAAAAATTATCTTAACAATATAAATTGTCATAAAATGGGGTTGTTCACATTAAACCCCTCCCCCTGTCTGAACACATATGTCACAAAGCAGGATGGAGGTGATTTCGGTCTCCATGTAAGGGCACTGACCTCACTAGGAAACCACCACATACATTGGCAACAGCCAATCGCTATCTTTTGCTGAGAATGACTCCTCCCCCTGCATTCAGGAGTAGCTCTCTATAAGCACACAGTGATATGTCAGTGACATACATGGTAAGCCCACGTTGGTGAGGCACACAAGTTCTTCTTATAATGTATGAGACTGAAGCCACACTATGTACATGACATACAGTCATATTACTGATTTTTATATACAAAGTTTAAAGTTTGAAATCTGAAAAATGTTCCTTAATGTTAAATGTTTGTATGTTCCCGGCAAAATGTTGTCAGCTGGAGCTTATTTATAGGTTTTTTTCATTGAGACATTTTACAAAAAGTCACAAAAATATGAAAAAGTCTCATAAACAAGCCACAGAAAATGAACACATCTATCTAGCTAAATTTTGACATTAGACAAGTATGTTGCAAAACAAAGACATTTTAGGTGCAAACAGAGACTATGGGACAGGTTTATCATTAGGCAGGATCTAACTCTAGTTTTCTAGGAGCTCTTTAGATGTACATGAGATTATAGTGGCTTCAACAGCTTTATAATTCTGGCACATGAGGTGTTAATGTCTAAGGCGAATTTGCGACTTTTTAGTTAAAAAAGCTGCACAAAAGTAGCAAATTTTAATGTAACTAGTCTCTAAATTTTTTCTACACCAGTAGGGGGCTGGGGTGGATTTATTTAAAGGGATATTCCGGGGATATGAATATCTGATACAAAAACCACTAATGCTGTAAATAAATGAATATAACAAAACTCAATGTTTTTAGTCACAAAATGGATTTTAAAAAGTTTGATTTTATGATTCACAAAATTTTATGGGCTTGCTAAAGTATGCAGAGTTATCACCAAGATGACCAAGTTCCATGATCCACACTGCATGCACCACAACCAACCGACTACAGCCAACATAGTGGTGATCATATGACCTGCCCAGGCAGATGGAGGACATGTGATGTGGACATCTTCTGTCCTGTGTTTGCTCCGCACAGACAAAATCAATGGACTGATTAGCATTTTAATTCTCCATCACAGTAAATGACCACAATGTTTTTTGCTAATGGGAGCACAATTTTAAATAATAACAACTAATTACATATTAGCTTATATTTTAACCATTTTGAACCATTTGTATTTTAATGATGCTTATTCCTGGATTACCCCTTTAACTTTATTGATAAGAAGAAGCTGCTAAAAAGTTAGTGTTACCTCTTTATTGAAATGTGTGTATGTGTAGTAGGAGGGTTCTTCCAAAATCACTACTGTCAGGGTATTACGATCTGGAGCACTTTCTATTGTGTTGTTTCATATGGCAGCAAATTTCATTTTCATGCATTTTCCAAACGTAGTAAATGAACTAAGTAGTAAATGTACTAAGTTTGCACGATTTCTATTGCCGACCCTGTAAAAGCTTTGTTTCCATTGCGATGTACAGCATTTAGTGACATTTTATTTTGATTCCCTCCCTATAGTCATATTATACAGATTAGTTTAATGGTTCAGGTTGAATAGATTTTGGATGAGTTCTGTGTTGTGGAACATAATCCAGCAGGCGCTCTACTGGCACAAAAATAAAATCCAAAGTGAGGATGGAGTAGTAAAGGCAGTGAAGTAGAATACAGAATACCTAATGGTACAGGCAAGGAAATGTCAAACTGATACTGGAACAAGCTCCAAAACTCAGTGGGGATATAATTCCAGAGGAAAGTAGAAGAGCTCCATAAAGCCTAATGGTCAGAGGAAATAGATGGGTTATAGAGACCTCGTTCAATGTGAACGGTGAGTGTAATGGAGGTGAAGAGTTTGCTTCTTCTAGTATTTATGACATGAGAAAAGCTCCGTCTTGTGGAATGTTCTCACACAACGTTAATAGATCATGTACTGATTTTTATAATGCAGGGATGTTTTGTGTCATAAATATCTGACACTACAGATGGATGAGAGGCTGGTATATTAATACACTATGTGACATTTATTGACATGAAGTATCACCTTGATGGAGAATATTTGTCATGCCTAAAGATATAGAGTACCGCAACAAAAGCAATGACATTGCTGTAGGATTCTCCACCTAGTATCATCATGGACCTAGTAAACATATATATATATATATATATATATGCACACTAGCTGTATTTCCTGGCTTTGCTCTGGATAGTATATAAGTACTCTTAACTATAACAAAATACAATGGGTTAACAAAAATATTTTATTTGTATCTATCTCTCTCTCTAATTGTATCTGAACATTTCTGTCAATGAGTGTCTCTGACCGTCTCTGTCTCCGACCGGCCTTGTCTCCGACCGTCTCTTTCTCTGACTGTCTTCGACCGTCTCCGTCTCCAACTGTCTCTGTCTCCAACTGTCTCTGTCTGACTGTCGGACCATCTCTTTCTCTGATTGTCTGTGTCTGTTTTTGAACGTTTCTTTCGCTTAGCGTCTCTGACGCTGGGTTTCTCAGTCTTGCTTTGTCTCTGACACTCTCTGACCGTCAATGCCTCTGACTGTCTCTGACACTGTCTCTGACTGTCTCTGTCTATGACACTGTCTGTCTCTGATAGCCTCCAACTTTCTCTGACAGCCTCTAGCTGTCTCTGTATTTGTCTCTGATTGTCACTTTGTCTATGGTCAGATTTATCAGAGGTGTCTGAGAGCAGAACTGTTTTAGTAAAATTACAGCTCATCTCTGATTGGTTTCCATGAGCAATCGGAACAGTTTTACCTCAGACATTATGATAAATCTCCCCCTATCCCTGTATCCCTGTCCATCTTACTTCCCACATAAGCTCTTATATTCATTGCCTATAGTAACCAATCAAAGCTCACAACTCATATTAATGTCCTGTGGCCAAACAGAAACCAATCACGGCTCAGTTTCTAACTGCCGCAGCAGCAGACAATGGTTCCTGTATAGGGTAGTTAATAAGTGTATTTTGGAGAGCTTGGGGTGAAAATTTCAAAACTGAATCTATGACGGCTGTGCGAAATTTGGTGATTGTAAATGTAACGGTGCAGATTCCTTAAGCAGACATACACATACACTCAGCTTTATATATTATATACAGTATATTATATATATATATATATATATATATATATACATATATAGTACAGGCACCAAAACTATGAATTAACACTATATTGTATAATTTAATAAAAAAGCTTATATTCTAGGTTCTTCAAAGTAGCCACCTTTTGCTTTGATTACTGCTTTGTACACTCTCTTCACGAGCTTCAAGTGGTAGTCACCAGAAAAGGTTTTCACATCACAGGTGTGTCCTATCATGTTTAATAACTGGGATTTCTTGCCTTATAAATGGGGTTGGGACCATCAGTTGAATTACACATAGTCAGGTGGATACACAGATGAAAGTCCTACTGAATAGACTAGAATTTGTATTATGGCTAGAAAAAAGCAGCAAGTAAAGAAAAATGAGTGACCACCATTACTTTAAGAAATGAAGGTCAGTCGGCCCAAAATATTGGGAAAACTTTGAAAGTGTTCGCAAGTGCAATTGCAAAAACCATCAAGTGCTACAAAAAACTGGCTCACATGAGGACCACCCCAGGATAGGAAGACCAAGAGTCACCTCTGCTGCGGAGGATAAGTTTATCTGAGTCACCAGCCTCAGAAATCGCAGGTTAACAGCAGCTCAGATCAGCGACCAGGTCAATGCCACACAGAGGTCTACCAGCAGACACATATCTACAACAACTGGTAAAGGAAACCTACCACTTGAAGTGGTAGGTTTAAGATGCATATACCGAGCACCAGCTCAGGGTGAGCTGGTGCCGGTGTTTACTTTCATTAGTGACTTAAACCGCTGTATCGCGGATTAAACACTTTTTATTCTTTACAGCCGAAGGAGCTTCGGCGCACCAAGAAAAGACTTCATGGTAAAATAGCGGCCAGGAAACCACTGCCAAGGACAGGCAACAATCAGAAGAGACTTGTTTGGGCTAAAGAACACAAGGAATGGACATTAGACCAGTGGAAAGTGGCTTTGGTCTGATGAGTCCAAACTTGAGATCTTTGGTTCCAACCACTGTGTCTTTATGCTACACAGAAAAGGGTTATGCTAGACACTAATGGGTTGTGTACTAGCAAAACAAGTTAGTTTAGGTATCAGGATTGTTAAATTACAGATTAGGACAGAAGCAGGAAGGAGAAATCTACCATCAGATCTACTTCTGATTCTTTTATAAGGGGCCCCCACTGATCAATGGTGAATTACAGTGTAGGTGATCCTAAATTTCCCACTATATGTGCAGGGATTGAATCTCGAAGTTGCTGGAGAGACTGACCCGGTTCCCCCCACATACTGATTTCTACTGCAGAGCGAGGGAGCACTACACCCCACTCCTTTTGTTCCACATGAATGTTTGTGCTCTGCAATGTTTTATTATCTTTGTATATGCCCCTATGATTTGTAAAGCGCTACGGAATATGATGGTGCTTATAAATAAAGATTATTATTATTATTACCTTTTTACGGGGGACTGTATATATATATATATGTGTGTATTTATGGGGTTCTTTAAATACATATTACTGGGGAGACCTGTATATAAATAAATGTACTTTAGAGGGGCTGTATATATGTATTTCTGTGGGCTGTATATAATACTTTATATAAACGGGAGGCTCTATTTATTACTGGCAACATTTACTGTATTGAAAAAAAAAATGTGGGGATGTCACCCATCAGTTTGCACCCAGGGACCTCCACCACCCTTCATCCAGCCCGGATCATAATTAACAACCAATTTTAATCAGGATGATCAGGTTTTAACACCATACTGTCCCTATAATTTTATACGTTTATGGCATTGTTTTTGAACTTTTAAGTGGGTTACTGGTATTTACCAAATTAGTTTTAGTAGGATTTCTACAATTGTTGTTATTAATATAATTTATAAAACATATTAGTAAAAATAGCAAAGTTAGGAAATTGTACATAGACTTGCCAAATGGTTGCTATGGTAATATGCATCTTAAGTTAACTAATATTTGAAGAATCCTGTGAAAACAGTTAACCACAATGTATTTTGTTAAGTGAAATGTAACTATTTTATTTTGAATAATTATAGAGGTCAGCAGCAACGATACAAGGGGGTAAAATAAAGACAGAGAAGAACTTTAAATCGATATAAGATGTAATCAACATGCCACCTAGCTCCTGTGCACATTCATTTCCATTAATATAAAAATACTTACTTCCATTATTACTATTATTTAACATTAAAATAATTATACCCTACATTAGGCTTGTCAAGCAATGCACTGGAAATGTAATGGAAGATTGAAAAGAGGTGTGTGCTTACCATTGTGCCTCATGTACCTTATGGGAACTGAAAAGTACATTTCCACTAAAGTACAACTCCTCGAAGTGGCCTCTCCTGTCAAAAGAGTTTTTCCGCCCAAAAAAATTTATGACCTCTTATAAAAGTTATTACTGTTACCAATGCTACCAATGGCATCGAGTAAAAGAACAAACAAAAGTTAAATAAAAAAAATCAAATACTTCCAGGACTTTGGACAAGCACAAGGTACAATAAAAGAAATTCAGAAATTAAATTTTTCTAGCAACAATAAAACCACAAAATTTAAGAATAATCCAAGCACTCCTTTGGAATATATAATGCCAAGTGAATAGTTAGAAAAATACAATGAAAGAGAGAGGCGGGTTCCTCAGGGTGTGTTAATAAGGGTAGCCCGAAAGAAATCACTTATGGGTATGCAATAAAAATACAACTAGTGATTTGTGATTATAGACGTGTTACTTTATTTACAAATATTTACATATGGTATATAAGTGGGGTATTGTTAGACGTATTTGGTTCCTTGGCACTGATGAGTAGTCTATAAACCAAAAAGATAAATGAGCGTATGAGAACTTGCCCAGAGTGTCGCCATGTGTATGATGAGTATGTATGCAGAGGATTCACCTCGTATGTTTGTTTGTACGTCTCAAGAATCACAGATGAGTCATCTATGTTGCTCCTTGGGGAGGTATCAGGAATGGTTCACCCCAGTGTGAGTGACTGTCTGAGAAGTCAATATAGGAAAAGTAGAAAGGAAGTACATGTGGAGTACATAGAATGTAAAATACAGGGAAGAGTGATGGATGTCCGTAAGGGCTTGGGTCTTGCTGACTCATTGGTCGTAAGAAATCCCTAGAATAGCCTCGATTTAGGACACAAATCTATCAAACCCTGATAGCCTAGCTTCAGATCTGTGGTCCTATTTAACCACAGTTCCGACCGGAGCCTGACCCAGCAATATTTGGCCCTAGTACAGACCTATTCAGCAGGTATAGTCAGGTAATGAGTATTACTTGCTTCAAAACAAAGTCACAGGTAGGATGTAGGTACGGTGTCATAAAGTCATGTCACAGTTAAGATATGAATCCCAATTCCTGTGAACAGTGAAACAAGTGAATATTTAGCATTATATATTCCAAAGGAGTGCTTGGATTTTTCTTTAATTTTGAAGTATTTGGGACGGGAACCCTAATCCTACCTAGCACCCATAATATTCGAGGTACCACCGCACACATCTTTTGATAACAATAAACAAACAGTTCAATCTCAATATCTAATGCATCTGACACATTTAAAGCGGTTGTGCCAAGTTAGGCTTAGTTCACACCTGCATTTGGTGTTCCCCTTTCTCTCATTAATAATGGAAGAAAATAGCGCAGCAGTCTTTTTTTTGCTATTAGTAGCGGAAACAAAGCAGTATGAAAGGCAAGGTCCATTGAAGTCTATGGGAGCTGAAGGTGAATGAAAGACCTCCGTTAACACTCTTCCTAAATGAAGAATGTAAAGTGCTATTGCAGCTGGAAAGCTGTGCAGCTTGGCCTGAGGAAGTCCACAGGGAATAGCTAAGTGGTCTGTACGGGTCCAACTGCTGAGAACCCCACCAATCATGAGTACAGGACCCCCACAATTCAGAGAGCAAGGGTCCCGTTTTTACTTGCAGGTGGAGCAGCACCATAGGCATGTGTACTGCTGCTCCATTCAATATTATGCACAGTGCCCAGGTAGTTACTCATTCATAATCAGGGCTACCTTTAGCTTTTCCAATGGAGAAAGATGTAAAAAAGCAATGTCCTCTATGACTCCACCTTAGCGAGATGGTAGTTCAACACATGTTAGATGTGTTTCTTGTTTCATACATACCTCTTTTTCAAAAACATTTATGGCCTATCCACATGACTGACAAATACTATATCGCTGAAGAGTCCATTGTTATGGTTACGGTTTTAAAGATGTCGTCACCATTACCTTCACTTAAAGGAAAATCTTCCATCCAAATCAAGTCTCGTAAACCAGGGTGCACTTAATCATAGATCCAGGCACCGTGACTGTGGTGATCGACTGCCTACCTCAACAATCAATTCTTACAATTATGCTAATGTACCTGAAGCGCTCCGGGGGGGGGGGGTTACCAAAGCTGTTACAATGTGCAAGGAGCAGTATCCCTACTCTCACTGTTTGTTGAAACATACTCTTCTGTAGTGAGATTACATCAGATAGAGGGAGGGGGAAGTGCTGAGGGATCAGTGGAGGAGGAGGCGGACTGGCTAGCAGCCTGGGAAGCTGCGGCATGGATGGGTTCCTGATAATCATACATTATAGTTGTAGGTAGGTGTCATGCCATATGAATGCAAAGGCTTTTACCAATTTGTTTACCTTTGTATCTCACATGTATGTGCTGAATTAATGGCATTGTAACTCAATAATGGGAGGCGTGATACTATTCACGTATGTGACCTCTACACCCTTGACTGGCTGCAGAGTCAACCAGGAGGACTGTATACCATTTTCTTTAGTCCAGGCTATTTGCAATGGTTTTATATAAAAATATAAAGAATAAGCATTGTGTTCCATCTGGGTTTCAAAGCTTTTGTTGAGAGGAAAGGCGTGCCATCAGTAGGAGACTAAAGAAGACCATTTTGTGCTGAATTTCCCCGAATTCGGCATTTTGTGCCGAGTTTTTGGCGCACAAGATCGGATCGTGGCGCATTTGCACCGGCTTGCATGCAACAGAAATCGGGGGGCGATTCGGAGGTCCGGCGGACCTCAGCGGGGAAGCGACACAGGAAGGAAATTGGACGCACGACCTAAGTGAATCGTGGCAGACCTGAATCCTTGTCGTAAGTAAATCTGCTCTATTGTTGTCTCCCATGTGAATTGGTTTTGAGGAATGTGGCCTTATTCTTAAAGGGATTATACACTTTCTATTTATTTACCATTGCACAGTTGCTTGATCCATAAACTGATATAATGTTATTATCTTAGCAGTGCTAAGTCACTTAGAACAAGGCTGCTGTCTGTTACATGGCTTCTGATGGAGGGACAGCGCATCACCTGACAGACCTATAACCAGTTTTCAATCACTGACATCAATCACTGGTAATGCACAACATTTATTCACTGGAGAGTCCACAATGTGTTAACCATCAGAGGCCATGATCCAAACTGGAACCTGATAATGGCAATAAATTAGACCAGGGGTCAGGAACCTTTTTGGTTGAGAGAGCCATGAACGCCACATATTTTAAAATGTTATTTGTAAGAGCCGTACCATATGCCACATGCCTCCCCGTAGAAAGGATTATTCCAGCCACATGCCCCCAAGGACAGGTGCCACAGCACAGCCCCAAGTGGACAGGTAGCCACAGCACACGCCCCCAAGTAGACAGGATCCACAGCACACGCCCCCAAGTAGACAGCTAGCCGCAGCACACGCCCCCAAGTAGACAGGTAGCCGCAGCACACGCCCCCAAGTAGACAGGTAGCCGCAGCACACGCCCCCAAGTAGACAGCTAGCCACAGCACACGCCCCCAGTAGACAGCTAGCCACAGCACACGCCCCCAAGTAGACAGCTAGCCACAGCACACGCTCCCATTAGACAGCTAGCCACAGCACACGCTCCCATTAGACAGCTAGCCACCGCACACGTCCCATTAGACAGCTAGCCACAGCACACGCTCCCATTGACAGCTAGCCACAGCACATGCTCCCATTAGAGCACAGCCATTAGACGCTAGCACGCACACGCTCCCATTAGAAAGCTAGCCACAGCCACGCTCCCTTAGACAGCTCCCCACGCAGACACAGCACACCGCTCCCATTAGACAGTAGCCACAGCACATGCTCCCATGACGCTAGCCACAGCACACGCTCCCATTAGACAGCTAGCCACAGCCACGCCCCATTAGACAGCTAGCCCACAGCACACGCTGCCCATCACCAGCTCCAGCACACGCCCTAAATGCACAGCCACACGCTCCATTAGACAGCTAGCCACAGCACACGCTCCCATAGACAGCTAGCACACGCACACGCTCCCATTAGACAGCTAGCCACGCACACGCCCCATTAGAACTAGCCACAGCAAACCCCTAGAACAGCTAGCCACAGCACCACGCCTGCCAGTAGATAGGTAGCCAAGCAAAAAATAAAGAATATTCACTTGCAGCCAACTCCTCATGACTCCCACGTCTCTCTTTGACTCAGGCTTAGACGATGGCGGCAATGGCGTGGGTCGTACAAGACTAGGCAGTGGACAACGCTGTGTCCAGCGAGTCGGTCTAAGAGCACACACAGCATCGCTATTTATTAAAGATCTGTCGAGAGCCAGATGCAGCCACAAAAGAGCCATATCGGCTCCCGAGCCATAGGTTCCCTACCCCTGAATTAGACTGTACGCCACTATGGAAGTGACACTTTAATGTGCCATCAGAAGTGCTGCTCTCTTTGGTACAAGATATTTGTAAGGGGATTAAATGGCTATTTCTTCCACATTTTAAAAAAATTAAGAAAGTTAACAACCCCTTTTAGTTTACATGTAGAATTTTTTTGTAAGAGGCCCAAACAGAAATATGCATATGTCTCAAAATTCTTCATTTTGGAATAAAATATGTTTTATTGTTAATGACTGTATTTATTACTTTCCCATTCTTATATAACCGCATAGGAGGGGGATATATATATGTAGCATTGAGATGGAAACGTATAAAGACAAATATTGATCTTGAACCAAGGGTTTATATACAGGTGGTTCCCTACTTCAGGACACCCGACTTACAGCTAACTCCTAGTTACAGACGGAGTTTTCGGCCCTATGTGACCTCTGGTGAAGCTTTTCGGATGCTTTACTATAGTCCCAGGCTTCAATGATCAGCTGTAAAATGCCTGTAATAAATTTGTATTGATAATCCTTCTTTCCATTACAACCAAAACAATTTGAAAGTCCAATTGTGACTGGGACAAAAATAAATTTTGGCTGTAGTTATAATTATAAAATAAAACAGTTCCGACTTGCATACAAATTCAACTTAAGATCAAATCTAAAGAACCTACCCTGCACGTAACCAGGGAACAGTCAGTAATATTTATTAATTAACTATAGTTCATACAGACACCTCCTGGACACAGATTTGGGGGCACAGGATTTGACCAAGAGTAGCCCACGCAACCTCCAATGTGTGGCACAACACTCACTCACAATTCTGAAAGGCTAAGAGACCACTGCCATTAGCCCGAGCAAAACAGAAAGATATATAAGCCTGTTTCGGCCAGGTCATTAGCTAATCCTGGTAGTGTATGCATTAGACCAAGAACACAGAAATGTGGATTAGTAGATCAAGATTAAGTGTGCGTTCACACGTGGCAGTAACGCATGTGTTTTCAAACACATTACAACAGCTGAGAAGAGGAGATTTGCCTGATTATATTGCTGTCAACATTATTTAATTGACTAGACAAACACTATACACAAGAGAAATGTCAGGATTAGTGGTAGGCGATCCTCTGTACCACCGCGGATTATGACATAAGCCAAAACCTGGGACCAGAGTCTAAGTGGTACCTGGTTTTCACAAGAGCCCGCCACAAACAAGGTTGGACTTGTTGTGGCATGGTACCACCAGGTCGTTCCACAGGCGCGACTTTGTCCCCGGTGGAGGTCACAGAATCGTAAGGCAAACTCATGGTCGGGGACATGCAGGAGGTCGAAACAGGCATCATAGATCGGAGTCTGGGACGTAGTGTTAGATCAGGACAGGCAGCACAGGATCAAAGTCAATAACAGAACCGGGTCACAATGGGAATTTGGAAACACTGCAAAATGCATAAAATAGTTTTCTCAGTGGCACTAGGCACAAAGATCTGGTAGGGAATGCTGGGAGAGGCCAGCTTTTATCAGTTTCCTGGGAATGGCCAGCACCAATGGCCAGCCCCTGGAGGCAGGAACACGTGGCGGGCTGCCGGAGCAGAAACACAGGTAAGTAAGACTGGGAGGGGGCTCGACAACCCGGCACATGGGTCGATAGGGCACCGAGGCAGTACCCACTCCCCTTTGGCCTCCCCCTCTTCTTGGTTTGGAGGAACCTTTGCAGGATGCAACGTGCCAGAATGTTTTCCTCAGGCTCCCTTAATCTCTCCTCAGGCCCAAACCCCTTCCACTGTCTGCATGTCCAGAACCTCTTTTACCACAAATACATTAGAGGAGCCAGCCTCAGGAGCAGGAGGAGAAGGTTGCCAAGAGAAGCGGTTCAAGATGACAGGTTTCAAGATGACATGGTAGGAGTTCAGAATGCACATAGTGAGAAGAAGGCAGAGTTTATATGCCACAGGGTTTATACACTTCACTACCTTGAAAGTCCCCAGAAAACGTGGTCCAAGCTTGTAGCTAGGGATTTTAAACCAAACGTATCTGGATGATAGCCACACCTTGTCACCCAGAGAGAAGACTGCAGGAGACCTGCGTTTCTTATCGGCCTGGGTCTTGGTGCAGACAGATGCCCAAAGTAGAGACTGACGAGTCTGTTCCCAGATTGATTTGAGGTCCTGCACCAACTCTTCTACTGCTGGAACATCCAAGGGAACGGACAGAGGAAGAGGTGGGCAAGGAATTTGTCTGTAGACAATAAAGAAAGGAGTTATGGGAGAACTCTGCCTACGGCAACAAAGTGGACTTGTCATCCTGACAGGTAGAGACAAAATGACAAAGGTAACAGCCTGGAGTGTGGTTAACTCTCCCTACCTGTCTGTTTCACTGCGGATGGTACGCAGAAGAGAAGTCCAAATTCACTTGTAACTGATTACATAGAGATTGCTAGAAGTGGGAGACAAACAGGGCCCCTTGCTCCTAAACAATGTGCAGAGGAACAGGCTGGCAAGGTGAGGAGCAGATGGCAGCCTTAGCAGCGGGACAAAATAGGACATCTTGGTGAACTGGTCGGGTTACCACCCAGATGATGGTATTCCCAGAGGAAGATGGAGGATCCGTGATTAAGTCCATGGCCATGTGAGTCCTTGGGCAGCTGGGTATCGGCAACGGCAACAGGAGAACAGCAGGTTTGAGGGAAGATGGCTTATTACGAGTACAGGAAGTGCAAGAACCCACAAAATCCTGTACGTCTTAAACCAGATCTGGCCAGCAATAGAAATGGGAAATGAGGGCTACTGATTGCTGCACCCCAGGAAGCCCAGCCACACAAGAGCAATGTCCCCAAGTCAAAATCTTCTTCCGAAGGGCAGGTAGGACATAAGTCTTGCCAGGAGGAAGCTGTCAGTGGTCCACTGGAGTGGCCACAACCATCAATTCAGGAGGGATGATATGCCGAGGATCCAGTTCTACCCCAATAATATCAGAGGCATGAGAGAGAATATCTGCCTTGATGTTCTTTTCAGCAGGACAAAAATGGATCAGAAAATTGAAACGTGAAAAAAAGGGACCAGCGGTCTTGTCGTGGATTGAAATGCTGAGCAGTCTGGAGGTACAGGAGATTCTTGTGGTCAGAGTGTACGCTGACTGAATGATGAGCTCCTTCCAAAAGTTAGCGCCACTCTTTCAAGGCAAGTTTAAGGGCCAAGAGTTCCCAATCTCCCATGGAGTAATTACTCTCAGCAGCAGAGAAGGTTGTAGAGAAAAAGCCACAGGTAAGCATTCAGCCTTTGGGCCCTTTCTGAATGAGAACAGCTCCGGCACCTACCGAGGAAGCGTCAACCCCAAGATGGAATGGTTTCTCTAAATCTGGCCGTGTCAGAACAGGAGCAGAATCAAAGACAGACTTTTCAGAGTAGATATCAGCATAGTCCAGATCCTCCAGATCCTCCAGAGACTTGAGAGATTTGAGAGATGAGGAGGTTGGCATAGCAGGACCTCAGAGAAGAACCTCCCCAGTCTGCCAGTTGAGGACAGGTGCATGTTGCTGTAACCATGGAGGTCCCAATAGAATTTAGGATGTGAAACAGGGAAATACATAGAAAGACAGTCTCTCTATATGCAAAGCACCAACTTGCAGAAATAGTGGTTCAGTGCGGTACTGGCCTGGGTCACAGAGTATCTGTCCACCGACGATGAGATAAGCTGCGGGTTCTCTAGACGAACCACAAGGAAACAATGTCGAAAGGCCAGAGCAGCATCCATTAAATTCACTGCAGGTCCGGAATCCAGGAAGGCCCGAGACTTGAACCAGACCACTGGTTCCAGCGCTGAGCAGAACAGGAATATTCAGGAGTGGAGATGCTTTGTTCTCACCTAGGGACACTTCTCCCAAGAACCCTAGGTGAGTGCATCTCCCTGAACGCAGAGGACTGGCAGGGCAAGTCTGCAGAAGTAGTCTGCACTATTGGACTGGCACAATAGAGGCAGAGATTCTCCAGACGTCATCTTGTCTGCTCTAGGGGAGTCAGCCGTGATGGGATCATCATCGTATTTGGATGGCATGGATAGACTTGTCAGAAGCAAATATGGCTGACTTGTCCGAGTTGCTGACCTTGCATGGAAACTTGCTGGGTCTGTTGAATGGCTGGCACCAATTAGCGACGTGCTGGCCCTTTAAATCTTCGAGTGCCAACGCATGGCTACCTTATGCACGCACCAGGCTGCCGGAGCAGGAACGTGGACAGGTAAAGCAGGGAGGGGAGCCAGGGACTTTATGTTTTAAAGAAAGACTTGCTTCTTAAGTCTGTCCAAAGTGGGAAATTTACCACTTGTCAAGTTTTGAAGCCAGGACTCCTACAGGGATAAATGTCATGGTATTGTGTATATGAACAAGGAAATATGACCCCTCACCAGTATTCTTCGTACTATTTATTACTCTTTTTCTGACTCTTTTACCAAAGGCTGCAACATTTATCATATCATAGTCAGGGGTGTTGCTATTGTCACAAAATCTGGAATAAATCGATGATAACAGCACACTAGCCATGGAAAACCCTCACCTGCTTCTTACTCGTGGCTATTGCTGTATTGCCTCCACTTTATTTACTTAAGGGTTTGATGACAGCTCGCCCAATACGGTACCCCAGGTAATGGGCCTCTTCCAGACCAAGTGCACATTTATTTGGGGTTCGTCATCAACCCTGCCACCATGAGGGAGTCCAACACTGCTTGCACTTTAGCCAGATGACTCTCCCAATTGCTACTATAGACTATGATGTCATCCAGGTAGGCTGAGGCATATCGACGGTGAGGTTTTAGCACAAGATCCATTAACCTCTGGAATGTTGTGGGAGCTCCATGCAGCCCAAAGGGAAGTATGACATACTGAAATAGCCCATCAGGAGTAACAAAAGCTGTCTTCTCTTTAGCTCTGTCACTGAGGGATACCCGTCAACTCTGGGCATAGGGTACTCTGGGCATAGGGTAGTCATAGAACCGCAGGGAACCATCAGGCTCGGGGATTAATACAATAGGACTCCACTAGTCACTTTTAAGTTCCTCTATCACCCTTAGGTCTAACATCTGCCTGACTTCTTTGGATATTGCCTGTGTGCATGCTTCAGGCACCCGGTAGGGTTTTAGGTGTACCCGGATGTGAGGTTCGATTATGATGTCATGCTTGATGACTGAAGTATGACCCGCTAGGTTGGAGAACACATCCAGAAAACAAACTCCTTCGCTTCCTGAATCTGGGTCCTAGAGAGGGCCTCTGAGATCTGTAGTTCAGGCAACTTGGCATCGGGTACACCTACCTCCTTTGTCACGTTTTTGGGTCACTCGCTTTTTCTACTCCTACTGCTGTCAGAGATTCTCTATCCCTCCCTGGCTTTAGGAGGTTCACGTGGTAGATCTGTTTGGGTGTCCTCCTCTCCGGCTGATATACCTTGTAATTAACCTCCCCCACTTTCTCCATGGCCTCATATGGACCTTGCCATTTTGCCAAGAACTTACTCTCGACGGTGGGCACAAGAACTAACACTCTAACAACTGAGTTAAAGGTCCTGAGTCTGGCTGATCTATTGTAGACCCTACACTGGGCCTCCTGTGCCCTCGTCATTTGCTCCTTTACAAGGTTCATTACTGCCGCTATGCGGTCCTGCATAAAGGGGAATGCAGGACAACCAGGAACCCTTGCCAGCCAGTATGGAACCCCTCAGCGGTCGTTGCTTGTGGGGCTATCATAATGCCAGAAAACTTTTTCATCATACGCTGGGACCTCTCCTCCTGCTGGCGGGACCTCTCCTGTTGCTGGAGCATGGCTTGCTGCAGCTGTCGATTAGTCTGGGACTCTTCCTGCTGCTGGCGGGACCTCTCTTGTTGCTGGAGCATGGCTTGCTGCAGCTGTCGATTAGCTCTGGACTCTTCTTGCAGGTGCTTATAAATAAGATTATTATTATTAATTACCTCTTTACGTGGGACTGTAATATATATATATATATATCTATATATAATATATAGATATAATATATGTGTATTTATGGGGTTCTTTAAATACTATTACTGGGGAGACATGTATATAAATAAATGTCCGTTAGAAGGGCTGTATATATGTATTTCCTGTGGGCTGTATATAATACTTTAGATAAACGGGAGGCCTTCGATTTATTAATGGCAAACATTTACTGTCTTGAAAAAAAAAATGTGGGATGTCCCCTCATTTGGCACCCAGGGGACCTCCACCACCCTTCATCCACCCGGATCTAATTAACCACCAATTTTTAATCAGATTCAGTTTTAACACCATACTGTCCCAGAATTTATACGTTTATGGCGTTGTTTTTGGAACTTTTAAGTGGTTACTGGTAATTACCAAATTAAGTTAGTAGTATTTCTACATTGTTGTTATTAATATAATTTATAAAAACTATTAGTAAAAATAGCAAATTAGAAATTGTACATAACTTCCAAAGGGTTGCTATGGTAATATGCATCTTAAGTTAACTAAGTTTGAAGAATCTGTGAACATTTACCACATGTATTTTTGTTAGTGAAATGTTAACGATTTTATTTTGAATAATTATAGAGGTCAGTCACAAACGATACAAGGGTAAATACAGCCAGAGAAGAACTTAAATCGATATAAGATGTAATCAACCGCACCTATCTCCTTGCACTTCATTTCCATGAAATATAAAAATCTTACTTCATTATTACTATTATTTAACATTAAAAATAATTATACCCTACCTTAGGCTTTGTCAAGCAATTCACTGGAAATTTTAATGGAAGATTGAAAAGAGGTGTGTGCTTACCATTGGTGCCCTCAGGTCACCTTATGGGAAACTGAAAGACATTTCCACTAAGACAACTCCTCGAATGGCCTCTCCTTCAACGAGGTGTTTTCGCCCAAAAAAAGTTATGACCTCTTATAAAATTATTACTGTTTGTAATAACCCTGCTACCAATGGCATCCGAGTAAAAGAACAAAACAACAGTTAAATAAAAAAATCAAATACTTCCAGGACTTTGGACAAGCACAAGTACAATAAAGAAATTCAGATTTAAGTTTTCTAGCAACAATAAAACTACAAATTAAAGGAATAATCAGCATCCTTTGAATATATAATTGTCCCAAGTTAATATTAGAAAAATACAATGAAAGATAGAGGTGGGTTTTCCTCAGGGTGTGTTAATAGGGTACCCGAAAGAAATCCTTATGGGTATGGGCAATAAAAATACAACTAGTGATTTGTGATTATAGACGGTGTTACTTTATGTACAATATTTACATATGGTATATAAGTGGGGTATTGTTAGACGTTATTCGGTTCCTTTGCACTGATGATAGTCTATAAATGAAAAAGATACATAGCGTATAAGAACATGCCCAGAGTGTCCTCATTGTATGATGATATTCTGCATAGTATCCTCGTATGTTTGTTGTACGTGCGCAAGAATCACGAGGATTCCATCTATGTTGCTCCTTGGGAGGGTAAGCAGGAATGGTTCACCCCAGTGTATGAACGGTCTTAGAAGTCAATATAGGACAATAGAAAGGAGTACTTGTGGAGTACATAGAATGTACAAATACGGGAAGAGTGATGGATGTCCCGTAAGGGCTTGGGTCTTGCTGACTCATTGGTCGTAAGAATCCCTAGAATAGCCTCGATTGAGGACACAAATCTATCAAACCCTGATAGCCTATCGTCGGATCTTTGTCCCTATTTAACCACATTTCCGACCGGAGCGACCCGCATCTTTGGCCCTAGTACAGACCTATTCAGCAGGTGAGTCGGTAATTAGTATTCTTGCTTCAAAAACAAAGTCACAGTTAGGATGTAGGTATGTTTCATAAGTCATGTCACAGTTAATAATATAATCCCAGCCCGTGAACAGTGAAACAAGGAATATTTAGCATTAGATATTCCAAAGGAGTTCGTGGATTTTTCTTTAATTTTGAAGTATTTTGGGATGGGAACCCTAATACTACCTACACCCATAATATTCGGGAACCACCGCCACACATCTTTGGAATAACAATAAACAAACAGTTTCAACCTCAATATCTAAGGCATCTGACACATTTAAGCGGTGTGGCCAAGTTTAGCCTTAGTTCACACCTTCATTTGGTCATTAATAAAGGAGAGAAAGAGCGCAGCATCTGTTTTTTGCTATAGTAGCGGAAACAAAGCATATGCAAGGCAAGGTCCATTAAAGTTCTATGGAGCTTAAGTGAATAAAGACCCCGTTAACACTCTTCCTAAATGAAGAATGTAAAGTGCTATTGCAGCTGGAAACTGTGTAACTTTGCCTTAGCAAGTCCCCAGGGATAACTAAGTGTCTGTACGGTCCAACTGCTGAGACCCCCACCAACAGAGTACAGGACCCCCCGCATTCAGATAGCAGAGGTCCCGTTTTCCACTTGCAGGTGGCAGCACATAGACCATGTGTCCCCTGCTGCTCCATTCAATATTATTCACATGCCCAGGTAGTTACTCATTCCTAATCAGGGCTACCTTTGCTTTTCAATGGAGAAAGATGTAAAAAGC